>MNCI01036184.1:370188-383613 GCA_015680685.1 Gnetum montanum | reverse complement strand
GACTTGCTTAACCATACACCGTGACACATACAAGCAAGCCTGGGAAGACAACGAACGATTAACCCCAAGTGTTTCTTGTGGCGTTAAGGCATTTAGTCTGCGGAGTTCGACCGGATCGCGCGTGTACGCTCGTATTCGTATGGTGGAGTGTAGGGGTACCTCGCCACTCATCAAACATGATTTTCCTTTCTTGAGTAAAAAAGAATAACAATTAAACATATGATAAAAGTTACATGAATTATGAAGATTACAATATGAAATACGAATTCTTTTTCTATAATTAAGAAAAATGATTTTGACAAAAAAAATGTCTATGAGAACCAAATAGTATGAAAATAAATTTTATATGCTTAGTTGGATTGAAACAATGTATTGTTCAACTATTTTAAAAGTCAATAAAAGGTTAAATATCTTGACAAAACATGAAGTTTGAAATAGTCTACATACTAGACATCAAAATCTAGTTTCCACTTGAAAATGATTTATATTACATGTTTATGTATAAATCACCTTATATCTAAAGCACATTATATCATTAAAGCATTACTTAGCTTAACAAGTAGGAAAAAATGAGAATAGTACTTGACATAAATGACTTGAATATTATATTTTTGTATCACATCATATAATTGCGTAACAAAACTTCAATTAGATGGCAACTAATCTAAAATTTAAATAAACACATAACATGATGTAAGATCAACAACTAATAACTCATATGCATTATTAGGAAGAAAAAAAATCAGTTGTCTTATTTGCAATAACATCATTATAAAAGGGCGTCACAAAATTTTGCTTGCTAGCTTTCGAATATGCATTCTAAAAATGAATAGAAAATTCTACATGGATAAAAGAAGTAAAAATTTCATCATTAGTAGAAAAAGTTCAAAGTAATTTAGAATCCTCTATAGGGGAATGATAATTCTAGAGAAATTAATTTTACTAACAAAACCTTCAGCAATGCCTCATGTTAAAGAAAAACATAATCACAAATATAAGATCAAAACAATTTAACTATAGGTATACCCAAGACATATAGTTAACATGATACTTTAAAATAACTAAAGAAATATATAACGATATTAAATTAGCTTACCCCTTCGAATTGAACCAGTGACTTGCATATGACAACGTACATGCTCTAACATTTTTAATAACTTATATTTGAATGATCAAGTATCATAAAGAAGTTTTATTATTTATGTTTCTAAACATATGTGTAATACAATATTTTGATAGAATGTAATTAGTGAAGAATTTTACTTGGGTAGAGCATGTGGCTTTTGATTTTTCAGGCACAAGTTCAACTCTAGTGGCTATGCTAAGACATGTACTATTTTAGGACATGGTAAAAAAATATATTTAAGGATTATCATAGTAAATCATATTTGTATCTTTTACCCACCTTAATTTTAACTGAGAGACCAATTAATAATCATATAGATCTTTGTTATTTTGTAATGTTAAATTATATTTTATTCATAATGCAAATCATAGGGTTGATTCTAATGGGTAAGACTAAGTAAAAATTTACTTTTACTTTTATTTTAATAACCCTTTGAAGGGTCAATATTGTAACATGAAATATTTTTCAAATTTTTAATCCTATATTATACATACTTTGTCAGAGTTAATCTATTTGATCTTTCATGAAGGGAAAATATTCTCTAGACTAAATTCTAGAGATATATGATAAATATATAGCTAAACTAGTGGTTCGCCATCATAAATGTGATGGAGACATAACCATGATGATAAATATTATGATTAATGTGCCTTAAATGTAGCTTAGACTTAAACACTTTGACTTGCATAATACTAGTGGCTTCCTCCAAACAATACTAAAAGAAGTGTATCAATATGTGTGGCAAACCACTTGTTAGCACTAACAAGAAATTTGAATAAATCACAAAGCTTACTTATTGATGAGTCATCATTGGTTGGTTGCATTAACAAGGCCTCATCGATGCAATCGATCGCGTCAACGAGGCCTCATCCATGAGGCCCTATCGATGCATTTCAACCTGCGTCAACGATGCCTCATCAACACGATGTCTATCCGTTGCCTATAAATATGTGCCTACCACCCACATTTATAGGGAATCCAGATTTTAGTAGTAACAAAGCTCTTACATTTTTTTCCATTCAAGAGTTAGAATTTTTTTCCCTGAGTGCCTACAGTAGGAGTCATTGAGTGTATAGATCTTTATTCTAGCATTGTTGTACCTGAGCATGACAGTGTGTGCAGCAATAAAGATAACCTTTTTGATAAACCTTGCAACACTTTGGATAGATTAGCTCTTTTATTTATGCATTTAATGTTTTCAATTATTTGTTAATTATTCTCAATTATTTCACAATTATTTTCTAACAATTGGTTAATGAGATTATTAAGCTAAATAGATTAAATACATAAGTACGACCGCTTCAAGCATAACATGTATTCACTTGGTAATCCTAGCAATGTTATTACTTAGTACACCCAATAGCATAGTGTTTGGTCTCCCAGCAATGGATATGTGGGTTTAAGACGTGTATGGAAAATGGGAACGGATGCTTATGTTAGGATTAGTTAAATGATTAGTTAATTAGTCATTTAAATTAGTTAATTAAGCTCCTTTTTATCTACAATTCAAGCACCCACAATATAAAATACAAAATGATAAAAATCGAATGCCTCAGTCACACTTAACCATATTAACGAATGTCATAAGTGTAATTGGGAGGACAACGATTGACTCTAAGGTTAGATTCACTTCCTAAAGGGCTGGTGCATTAGAAATGATAAAGTCTGCAGAATTTGACCAGACCATGCATGAACATTTGTGATTTGTTTGGTTGGACGTAGGAGTACCTTGCCGCTCATCATTGGCACTGTTCTTGGGGACTTTGTTTGTGGAACATGCACTATTTAGGTTTAAGTGGATACCACTAATATCATTGTACAAACCTAAAAGTCAATAACATTCCCACTATACATAAATTATAAAAGCATACTAACAATTTCATTTTGTTTTATAAAGTGTCTTCTTCTTCTCATAAGCATGATGATACTAAACCATCGGTTCCACAGGAATGCAAGCTGGTATACACTCATCTAGATGAGTTTATGCCAAATTTCACCTTCATCCTTGATGAGTCATGGTTTGTCAGGTCCTGTTATCAAACCCCTGTTATTGAAACCCTAATACAAGATACCAAGTCTGATAGGTCCCGATATCGGACCCCTGTTATTGGATCCTCGATATCGCAGCCGCGATATCGTGTACGCAATATCACATACGTGATATCGCGGTTCCGATGTGAGCCTATAAATAAAAGGTGGCGCACTTGGTTTTGGCATTAGTTCTTAGTCCCTAATCCAAACTCTTGCAGTTTTTCCTTCTTAGAGTTAGAATTATTTCTTAGTGCATGCCTACAATGTGATGATTGTAATTGTACGACATCCTTTATTCGAGTGTGACGTACTTTGACATGCACATGACCAGAAATAAAGATCAAGATTACTTCATCATTGTAGCATTCACTTAGTTGAATTATTTAATTTTTATTGTTATTTATTACTTTCATAGTTAACATCTCCTTACCCTAAACTCCTATTAAATGTGGAATGAGTACGACTTGATCATGAGCTTTTAATTGTGACTACTTGGTAACCCAGTAGCGTACCTAGGATCTGTGCTTGGTAATCCTAGTAGTAGTCATGCACGAGGTCTAAGATGTGTACACATGATTAAGGAACAAATGTTCATCGCACTTAGGCTAGCTTAGATTCTCTCTCCCCATCTCCTATTAGTTTAGATTCTCTCTCCCTTTTCCTCTTAGCTTAATTAAAGATATTTTCCATTGCCTCTAGGAGTAGCACTACTTTAGAAACCACATCATACACCTCACTCTGGACTAAACCATACGTGACAAAGCTAATACTAGTCCAAGTGGGAAGACAATGACTTGTAATCTATGAGTAACTATCTAGATACCGCAATTAGTCCATTTGCGGAGTTCGACCAGATCGTGCGTGAAACGTTCGTATTCATATGGTTGAGTGTAGGGGTACCTCGCCACTCATCATTGGTGTCGTTGCCGAGGACGGTGCTAGTTATCTAGATTAGTTATATCATACAAGGTCGCTATATAGGAATTAGCAATACATCTTTTAGGAAGAAATAATTATAAAAAGTCACATACAAATTCACACACAATTTCATAATCATGCCTCTCCTACAAGACTATAATAATGCCACATCTAGTGAGGCAATTCATTGGAGAACCAACGAACTATATGACAATAAAGATTGGAGTATGCAATCTGAGGTGGGGGTTTCTTATAAACATAAACAAAGGCAACATCGTCCCAACGCACGAAAGCATAACTTACTCGATGATGATGAACCCCTACTAGCCACTACAAGCCTAACACAAATACAAGAGGTTGTTCGAATCTCTCGTAGGCATTATAAAGAGAGCCACCTACCCAGGCTCGATTTAAACAACTTCCCTAATTTCTCAGAAGGCTATGACTTAGATTCGTAACAACATTTACAAGCCTTCTATGATGCTTGTGCATGGAACAACATTGATAATGGTTGGCAAAATCTCAAGCTCTTTCCTATGACACTTGTTGGCCAAGAAAAAGTATGGTATAGATCATTAAAACCAAATTTAATACGACGTTGGCCAACAATGGTAGAACTCTTTAACGAAAGATATCAAACCTACGCAAGAGTGTCGGCCTTGAGGAAACAAATCCAAGAGTGGAAAGAAGCACAACATGAACCCTTGGACATGGCTTTAGAAAGATATTATGAATTGTTAAACAACTGTCCAGGCCATGAGATCTCTGAGGAAAGGCTAATGTATCATATCATTGATGGGCTTCATGATGAAAGAAGAGAAACCCTAGGAATGTATGCCCAAGGACAACTATATGAACTACAAATCCATCAATTTCAAGAGCTTATTAAGCAGGTAGCAAAAGAAGAAGGAGAAATGGCTAAATGGGAGAGTGTTGAAAAACATCAACGGGACTAAAGTCTCAACTTAACATAGGTCCATAATCATGAAAAGGAGAAATAAACCTATCTCAAGGAGGAAGGACCATCTTTGCGAATACAACAATCATTAGATGAAATTGAGGCAGAGATCAATAAAAGGCTGGAATGGATGCATAAAAAGTGTGGGGAATATATCAATATTATTGGAGATAGAGTTTTGACAACCCGAGAAGTAGGAAAAAATACCATTAGACAATCGGAAAGAAGGGATGAAGAAAATAAGAGCTCAACTACCAATCATACGTATGAATGCAACATTTGCCTGTATAATCACCCCAAGGGCCAATGCCCAATCTTGTTACATTTATATGAGCATTGGAAAAACACGTTACACCTAGAGTTCGTACAAAGATACTGTGTTCAATCACAGTGGCAACAATCCCAGTCATGGGGAAAGCCATCCCTAAACTAGAGACACCCTTCATATCATCCAAATCCAAATGCTTATCTAGTCCAACATCCTATTTCCCTAACTGGGTCAACATACTCTATCTCGCCACATTATGATTCTCCTTGGTACTATCAACCCATGTCCTCAGCACAGCCACCACCTTGTGTACCTTACGCTTCTCCTAAATTTTAACATTCTCATCCTTTTTCTCCTTCTACATCACCACCAACTATTCTTGAAGTGTTTGCATCATAGCAACAATCCATGAACGTTACTTGTGCTACTATTACCAACAGTAGTGAGAGACCTCCTCAACGTCAGAGACGTCCCTTCTTTAGGCATGACCGTAGGAAGGGACAACACAGTTCCGAGGCCACTACATTCTCCAACTTAGCACAAGTCCAACACTGTGGTGCATCCTTCTCTTTGAACCCAATGCCTCATGTCACTTCATCAAGGCTAACAATTAACACTCCAACAACCATATGGCCCAATGAATACAACCATGGAGAGCGACACCCTGATCCTTACATACCATCTTATGGTTCCAAGTATCATAGTAAGTCAAATCTTTATCTGGAAACCACATCTTATAAATTTCCCCACTATGATTACTATAACCAAGTGTGTGAATCCCAATGGGGTAAGTGTGACCAGGTCCTAATATATCCAACATGCAAGGATCCTCATTTTTCATCTTACCATGCTCAACTGTTTAGTTATGGGGGATATCCCCCATTCTAATAATAAGCAGGGTTAATAAATATTTTTCATTTTCTTTAATTTTACAATTTTTTGTTTTCCAATTTTTCATTTTTCAATTTCTTGTTTTATCTTTTTGTCTTTTTATCTATTTATAAGTAATCTCATCTACGAATAAAACACTCATGTGGCTTGTTGGTTGAGGTGTGTTCTATGTTATCGAGTCTTGAATGATCAGTTATTTGGACAGTGATCCCATTATAACCACTCATCCATTCTACAAATAAGAGGTTCTGTTCAAGGGTACAATGATATTCTTGACATTCTTAAAACTTAAAATTAATTTTGTGTTCATTGTACCCGGAGTGAAGAAGGATGGATCAAGAGGGAATGATTAGGGTGTGACATCAAGGGGACTTGTAGATTCTCTTTGGTGACATCTGTGGGATTTATCATGCAACGTGGTTGTACTAAGATCCCTGTAGATCTAATGTAAAATGGGAGTAAGAGTAATCCAAAGGCATCCAAAGATTCAATGTTGTTCTAAGGGGTCCCACTGGAAAGACATGCACCCATGCCTAAAGGTTCGCAGCTTCTCTGGATTCAGCATTCATTAAAATAATAATAATAATAATAATAATAATAAAGAAAGTGCCACAAAGCAAAAATCACTCCTCCCTTTAGCAAAATGCCAAGTGATCGTACGCCTTATTGTTCTGGTACTCTCATAGTTGCCCATCATGGGATGAAACAATGCGATGTGATTGATCAGAGGAATGGACTTGGTCCTAATCTTGGAATGATGGGTTAATGACACATTAATCATGCTTTACACGCAGAATGCACTATGCCCTAGGTCAGTTACCTCATGTCCCAATCTCTACAATCCCTTCTATAGTTCATCTCATCTCGTTCTTCATGTAATTGTGGTTCGTGCCTCGTGTAGCATAGAATTCTTACCTCATTCTGGTGATACTTACATGTGTGTGTTTTGTGGAACTATTATGGATTACATTTAACCCTTCTAGTGCCTACAGACATTTTAAGATGTGGTTACGCAAGGGCATTATAGGTCGGAACCTACTTTGGAGAGGACCCACTTGCGTGACTTTTGCAATTTGTACTTGTTGCATACCATTAGATCATCTTATACCATCTGAGTACTTCATTCCCAAATCTATTCTTTCCTTTGCCAGCATTTTATCAAATGTCCCTCAAAACTAGGTCCTTTTATGTTTCACCTAAACAAACCAAGTCTGACATTAAACTTTTAGGGTAACTTCCTTGAAAAAAAATTTCTAACTCTAAAATCACACTAAGCAAAGAATTCAACATTTATTAAAGGCAATGAGTAAGGTATGAAATCATTGAACTTTTTTCAATAACCTTACTAATAATTGATCTTTGTGTGATTATAGATGGCCCCTAAAACAAGACAATAAGGAGGACCTTCTCAAGGTGCAACCAAATGACCAAGGGGAGGCAGAGGCCAAGGACTTCATGCAAAACATACAGAGTAGGAGGCACAATCACTCATCATCCATCATGGAACTTCTCTTACTACATAATCTATCCAAGAAAAAGGTGGAGAGGTTAGGGCCCAAGCCTATGAAGAGGAATGACGACTATTTGCGGCATAACATGTCAAGGCCAATCAAGTGTTCCCGCAACTACCATGTTCATGGAAAGTGTCAACTCCATCAAACATTGGAACATTAGCACGGATGACTCATAATCCTTAGATAGAAGAGGAGAAATGTCAAGTGCTTCTTCAACTGTATCAATCTCAAAAGCTTGATCGTGCAGGACAAAGGAGAGGCACCCATAGAGGAGCCACCACTATCGGGAACCCCATGAGTTCCACAAGTTTTATCTTTTATGTCTGTGTCCAAATTTTGTTTAATTTTCCACTACAGCATAAATAAATTCCTCGTCAATCAATAATCCCATACCTATCCACTATGTAATCAATTGAACTTATTCCTCACTTTCTTTGACTTGAGGATGAGTTGTTATTCAGTTGTGGGGGTATGATGAGTCATGGTTTGTTAGGTCCTGTTATCAGACCCCCGTTATCAGAACCTTGATACATGATACCAAGTCTGATAGGTCCCGATATCGGACCCCTGTTATCGGATCCACAATATCGTAGCCTATAAATAAAAGGCGGTGCACTTGCTTTTGGCATTAGTTCTTAGTCCCTTATCCAAACTCTTATAGTTTTTCTTTCTTAGAGTTAGAATTATTTGTCAGTGCATCGCAATGTGATGATTGTAATTGTACGACATCCTTTATTCGAGTGTGACGTACTTGGACATGCACATGACCAGAAATAAAGATCGAGATTACTTCATCATTGTAGCATTCACTTAGTTTAATTATTTAATTTTTATTATTATTTATTACTTTTTTAGTTAACATCTCATTACCCTAAACTCCTATTAAAAGCGGAATGAGGACGACTTGATCACGAGCATTTAAGTGTGACTACTTGTTAACCTAGTAGCGTACCTAGGATCTGCGCTTGGTAATCCCAGTAGTAGTCGTTGACGAGGTCCAAGATATGTACGGATGATTAAGGAATAGATGCTCATCGCACTTAGGCTAGCTTAGATTGTCTCTCTCCATCTCCTATTAGTTTAGATTCTCTCTCCCTTTTCCTCTTAGCTTAATTAAAGATATTTTCCATTACCTCTAGGAGTAGCACTAGGTTAGAAACCACATCATACACCTCACTCTGGACTAAATCATACGTGACAAAGCTAATACTAGTCCAGGTGGGAAGACAATGAACTACGATCTACGAGTAACTATCTGGATACCACAACTAATCCATCTATAGAGTTCAACCAGATCACACGTGAAACGCTCGTATTCGTATGGTTGAGTGTAGGGGAACCTCGCCACTCATCAATCATACATCAGGATGAACAAATGCAATGGCATGATATGGAGGGTAATGTTGTTTTTCCCCTTGATAGATCTGTGCTTAGAATGCTAATTAAAACCCTTAAGAAGTTGGGCATAACAAATCTTTGCAAAAAGTACATTGTGAATGGATATGACACTTGGAACTATCATCCCACTAAAACACAACGTAAGTGACACAAACATTAGGAGAGACTTCATGAAGCTACAAAGGGTAAACATTACACTAACCGCTTGTTCCTACTAGATCAAGAGGACAATGAGGATCCTTCTTTGGAAGGTGATGAGAGCGGTTACTCTACTAGTTATTCTAATTATTAGAGCAATTACTCTAGCGGTTACCCTAGAAGTTACTCTAATTATTAGAGTGGTTACTCTAGCAGTTATTCTGATTATTAGAGTGGTTACTCTAGTGGTTACTTTAGCAATTATTCTAATTATTAGAGCGGTTACTCTAATTATTAGAGTAGTTGCTCCCAAGTCTATAAATACAGTGCCTAGGTACACAATTTTGAAGAAGTCTTTTAGCAATCAAGTAGCAAAACTCTTGTAGTCTGTTTGAAAGTTAGAGTATTTTCCAAGTGCCTGCAGTAGGAGGTCTAAGTATGGATGGATCTTTATTCAAGCATTGTGTACCTTAGCACACCTTGTGTTTGGCAATAAAGACAAGCTCTTTGATTCATCCTTGTAGCACTTGAGATTTGTTTTCTTATGCATTTCATTTATTTTATTTTTTTGTGCATTTATTTTATTTTATGCACTTTACATTTCTGTTATTAGCACAACAATTCATTTTGATCAATTAAGTAAATCGTTAAATTACACAATCATGACCACTTCAAGTATGTGTGTAATGTTTGGTAACCCAGTAACGATTAGCATTTGGTAATCCTAGCAGTGTTGCACTGGTTCATGATGTGTACGACAAGTGGGAATGGATGCTAGTGTTAGGATTAGTTAGAACTTAGTTAATGAGTAGTTAAGTTAAATTAGTCACTTAATTACCTCTCTCCTTCCCTACTAGCGTAGGACATAAAAACATAAAAGCTATAAAAATCATATGCCTCAAGCTTACTTAACCATACAATCATGACATACAAGTAAGCTTGGGAAGAAAACGATCAACTAACCCATCCTTGTTCCACAAGGGCGCATAAGCACTTAGTCCTTGGAATTCAACCAGATCATGTGTGAAACACTTGTATTCATATGGTTGAGCGTAGGGCTACCTTGTCGCTCATTAGAAGGTTCTCAACATGAATATTCTCCACCCCCTACTAATGATGGTGAGGGTGTGAACTTGATCGTGCAATCAATTATTCATAAACCAGGTTCAAGGAAGAGTGATAGCCAAGGTAGGAACTCCGGTGAACATCGCAATAATAAGGGATCTAATGATGGTGATTGTAAAAAGTGTAAGAGTGGTGGCAGACCTTGTCATGGTGGTGGTAATCCAACTTCCTTTTCATCCTCTTCATTTGATTCTAAACATTCCTCTTCATTTTATGGTTCTCACGGAAGCTACTATCGAAACAACTATGATGAAGGTGATCAATGAAATAATAATAACTGTGAAGGCCACCAAAACTAAAGGGGTGGCTAAAAGCATAATTAATGTCATCAATGTAGCGATTCCAATTAGGCATGCTTAACATTGCCTAGGTAGTAAGGATTCCAATTAGGCATATAAAAGATAGTCAAATCAAGTGCCTATATATGAACAATATCCCAAGATTTGAGAGGGGATACAATTATAATTTGCAGACATATTTGCAAGCTTTTCAAGATGCCTATGCCTTACAAAACATTGAGAACAAGTGGCAAAAACTCAAGCTTTTTCCAAGGACACTCATTGAGAAAGCTAAAAGTTGGTACTGGTCCTTAGAACTGGAATCTATCTGAAGATGGAGTACCATGTTAGAACTATTCAATGACAAATATCAAACATACACTAGAGTGTCTAATCTAAGAAGGAAAATCCAAGGCTAGAAACAAGGAGTACATGAACCCTTAGATGCCATCATGGGCCGATACTATTCACTCTTACAAAGATGCCTTGGCCATGGTTACTCTCAAAGGAAACAAAGTTTCCACATCATAGATGGGCTTAGGGTAAAAATAAGAAGAACCCTTAGGGTGTATGACCAAGTAAGGTTTTCTGAAATGAGAGCTCATTAGATCCAAAGGTTAATTGACTAGGTAACAAAAGAAGAAGATAAGATACAAAAAGGGAGAGTGCTAAAGAGTATAATAGGGATCCATCCATTAGAAAACAAGAGGTTCAATTTTGTGACGAGGAGGACTCACCACTTGATGAGGAGGTGAATAGAAAGACCTTGCCTATCCAAAAATCTATTTCTGACATTTCAAACAAGGTTGAAAAGTTATGGGACTCTTTGGATGAAAATTTTCAAACTACTTTGAAGATTGCTAAGAAATCCAAAGAGTAGAATAGTGATTGTAATCATAGGAGGCAAAAAGAAGTTGAACGTGCCTACTAAAAGAGGTAAGGGCAAAGCTACTACAATAGAGGAAGTAGTCGAGTCTGATTCTAATGATGAAACTAAATGTGACATCTATCAACATGAATATCCAAAGGGATGTTGCCTTATGGTGTCACACTTACAAGAATCTGGAGTGTACACACTGAAACCCCACCTAGCACATAGGTAAGCTCCAAGACGATTGCCTTACCCTCAAGGTAGTCTAAGAAAATTCCACCAGCAACAAGAAGCTTACTACCCAAGTGGGACTCCTCCATAACCTTATGAATAGTACCAATAGTGGTACGAACCACAATCATGGGGAATGCTATCACCAAGGTAGCAGTACCCTTATAATAGGCAACTAGATCCATACGGGTACTATGTTTAGCAACCCATCTCCCCTAGAAGTTTGGCAAGTCATGCATCATTCTAGCATCACTATTACCCTCCAAAGTACCATCGAACACATTCACCATCTACTCAAGGGGAAAACCCATATCAGTATCCTTATCATCATCCACATCCCTTTACACCTACACCTCCACCTTCAACTCAGTTACTTCCTGCTGCATCCATGTAGGGTAAATTTCCTCCACAACCACAACAACGAAATGCTACAAGGGCTGTACACTCATAACCAATTTTTCAACCAAGTGGTCTAGATAATCGATCAAGGAAATGACCTTTCTTCTGGCCTAGCAAATCTCTCCAGCCCTTGAAATCTACTCCAACTAATTGCCTCGCATCTCTAGTACCCTCATTCTCTGCATTAAATACTTTTAAGCACCCTTCAAACTAAGTGACACCTAAGATCCACACTGTAATGCTAACTCATGTTGTTTCTAACTGGATTAAGGCTAACAACCTTCCTACAAAAAGATTTGATCTAGAAAGTCCACTCATCTTTTTACAAATTGCTAGACAAGAGCTAGGTAAGGCTTTTCTTAACTCTAGTTTTAGATTCAACCTCATCTCCCAAGATATGTAAAAAGCCTAGAACCTACCACCTCTTAAGAAGTGCAACATTTGTTTAGCATTAGCAGATCATTCGATTACTATTTGTTTGGGATTAGCAGAGGACATTGTTACCATAGTTTGTGGGTGGTCTTATCTTGCTGATTTTCTAGTAATCAAGGTGGACAACTACAAAAGTGACTTCCCCATCATCATGGATAGGGTTAGTAACTTTAATCATACATAAACATCAACTTTTTTCAAGTTAACCCTTCTAATAACCTTCGAGATGATTTATCAATGATAAGGTGTAAATAGAAATAATAATTAAGTTAATTAAATCAACTATAATCACAACTTAGCCAAGTGTAACTACCCTCAAGAGTTAAGATATCCCAATTATTTTAAGGTTACCTAATGATTGCTAATCCATGGTTCTATTGTGATTGTGATGGTACCCAAATAAAAGCACTTGCAAGAACCCTCACAATCATGGGAGAAACGACTCAGAGCTAGAAGGGGACAACAAGAACAAGGCCAAGAATAGTAAAAGGTGACCCATGCAACAGGACCTCTTTGTGAGGAACCCAAAGTGGAATCTATTTGATGAGCGACGAGGTACCCCTATGCTCAACCATATGAATACAAGCATTTCACGCACGATTCGGTTGAATTTCAAGGACTAAGTGCTTATGCACCCTTGTTAAACAAGGGTGGGTTGGTTGATCGTTGTCTTCCCAAGCTTACTTGTATGTCATGATTGTATGGTTAAGTAAGCTTGAGGCATATGATTTTTATAGCTTTTATGTTTTTATGTCCAGCGCTAGTAGGGAAGGAGAGAGGTAACTAAGTGACTAATTTAACTTAACTACTCATTAACTAAGTTCTAACTAATCCTAACACCAGCATC
>MNCI01036184.1:348406-369813 GCA_015680685.1 Gnetum montanum | reverse complement strand
AACTGCTAGAGTAACCACTCTAATAATTAGAATAACCGTTAGAGTAACCACTCTAATAATTAGAATAACTGCTAGAGTAACTGCTAAAGTAAATACTCTAATAAATAGAATAACTACTAAAGTAACTGCTCTAATAATTAGAATAACTACTAGAGTAACCACTCTAATAATTAGAATAACTGCTAGAGTGACCACTTTCATCATACCTCCACGACTGAATGAAAACTCGTCCTCGAGTTCCTTACAAAATATTGGGAATGTATGAGATTATTAACTAATTGACAACTAATGGTGGAATGGGATGATAGAATCAATGTGCCTAGTGAACAGATCAATAAGCATATTACAACATTAGTGTTCATGACCATTGTGGTGAACACTTGTGCATAAATGATAGTCAAGCCTTTATTTGGCAACTTCAAGAGAAAAAGAGAGAGAAAGAAGATGGAATGTGTTGCCGCCAATGCCGAGATTGCAAGCCATGCCACCAAACTTGCCATAACCATGCCACCAAACTTGCTCCTTTCATAAATGCTCTAGTTCTGGTCCATCCTGAGTGCTTCTTCCAAGCCTAGTCCATTGTTTGTATGATCGCCATCTGCACACACAACACAATCACAAATGAGCAAGGATAGATAACCCACAATGAAGTTGATACCTTACCTTGATATGAAGTGCATTGGCTAAGTTGTGGTTATGGTAGAAACTGGTTCAGATATTTATCACTGCCAACTGCCTAAGGTGTAGGGGTTAGGCAATTAGTAAAATGCAAAAAATAGAAAAATTTGAGCAAGAGCCCTCACGACTAAGAGCAAAGCTCCAGTAGCTATAAGATGGAAAAACATGAGGAACAAGAAAGATGAAAAATATCAACGATAATGCCAATAAAATGGATTTCATGGATGGGGATGAAACAAGAAATGATTGATTGTAGAAAATGTTTAAGGTAAATAAGTTAACAATTGCACCAAAAAGAAATGCTAGTGGGTCCTCCCCAAAGTAGGCTCATGCCCTTTATGCCCTGACAAACCCACAAACCAAAGAGTCTGTAGGCTCTAGGAATGTCATTTGGAAGCAAGAGTTATAAACTTTCACAAGAATTCACCAAAGAAAAACAATGCATCAACCCAGAACGGACTAATGATAAAATCAGCAATGAGGTGGAAAATTGGAAGAAATATGGAGAGGAGAGAATGGAATGGAATCCCAAGGATAAGGTTGTGTAAAGCCCCTTGTGTATTTCATGGTTAAGATAACTAAGTAGAACTCATCCCAAATCCAGACTCAAACCAACCACATTCAGTGACCTCGCATCAATACACTTGACCAATCCATCCTCTTGAGGCAACAAGAATGCTTCCACAAAGAGTGACCAGCATCCCAAGGAGAGTGAGATGGAGAAGAAAGAAGTGAGAAAGGGCCTTAGTTAGAGGGAACCTTTAGGCATGGGTAACATTTCTTTCTAGTTCCATAACCAACGCTTCTAGCCCATATTACTTTATTATGTCTAAGGGGTGTGCTTTGAATTCTCACCTTTTTCTCTTTTTTATGTTTATGCGTGAGAACCACACCATGCACAGACTTATTTTTATTCACTCAACTTCCTGATATTCGAACAATGTCAGAATGGCGGAAAACCCAAGAAAAAGCATCCAAGCACCCAAGAGAATGGCCAGCACCAATGCATCAAATCCCCTTAAAGTCACACCCTTTTCATCCTTTGAGTCTTTCCTTAGTTTGAAAAATACCCAACCACCAATTCATTAACAAGTTTATTTAGAAAAAGGGGATTGTACAGTTCCAAGCCAAAGGAGACCATATAGTTGTATGGATGAGTGGATGGCGTGGACTCATTGCCTCTTTTACCAAAAGAACCATACCTTAATATCAGCATCATAATTCAAACGTAGAAACCAAACATTAACAATCAATATGATATAATTCAATCCACCATCATGAGCACTTATTACATGACAAATAAAAGTAAATCAAGCAAACAAAGAAATAATAAAAACATGAATGATGGTGTAAAACAAAAATAAGAAAAGTTGAAAGAATGTGTAAAATAAAAATTTAAAAAGAACTGGGGGCCTAGAATGGTTAGCATAGGTGGCCATCTCCCCCACGACTAAGTTGGAAGGAGGAGATCCAAAATAGTGAGTAGGGTTGTCCATTAAGAGAGGTAGCATGTGTACTAGCTGTTCTAAGCTCCTACAAAAGTTTGTTTTGTTGCATGTTGACCAAATGTTTCTTATCTGGGCTCTTAGGTTTGTATATTATCATGGCCCCTAAAGGAAAAGTTGCATAAATAATATAAGGTCCTTCCCATAGTGTTTGAAATTTAGTATGTTGTGGCACATATGTGGGATTCCAATAGAGAGCCTTATCTCCTAGCTAATATTTAACTTTCCTAATTCTTAGGTGATGACGTTGTTTATTGAAGGCCTTGTGCAATTTGTTAGATGATAGGGCAACTAATCAATTTTCATTTAGCAAGTTAAGGGTTACTAACTGTTGTTTCTATGCTATAGCAAGGATAAGGTTGAGGTCACATGCTATGGATAGTGTATGGAGCTCAGTTTGAATGGGAAGTGTTGGTAATCTACCGTACACTAACTCATAGGGAGAGTAGCCTGTAGAGAGTTTCCATGTGGAGCGGTATGCCCAAAGAGCATCATTTAGTTTAGTGCTCCAGCCTCGCCTAAACTAGCTAATGGTTCTTGTCAATATCTTCGTAATCTCCCTATTGGTAACTTCTACTTGACCATTCACTTGGGGGTAGGTATGGTGTAGTCAATTTATGCTCAACCCCTAAGCATTGCATTAATTTTTGAATAGTTGCACCTATGAAGTGTGTACATTGTCTGAAATAAGTGCACGTAGCACAACAAACTTATTTATGATTTATTGTTGAACAAATCATGTAGCTATAGAAGATGTACAATCTTTACCAACAATCGCTTCAGCCCATTTTGTTAGGTAATCAATGACAATAATAATATAAGCTTTTCCATTGGACATTGGTGTAATCAGCCCCATAAAATCAATTCCCCAAATGTCGAAGGGTTCTAACGGTTGAATCCATTGTTGCAAACCCTTTATTCTAGCAATCATTCCCCCATCATGTTGATAATGCTCACAAGATTGGATGAAACGATGGACATCCCGAAATAATCTAGGCCAACAATATCCTACAAGAAGGATCTTGATGGCCGTTCGTCTCCCAGCGTAATGACCCCCACAAGGACCCTCATTGATGTCTTGGAGAACATGCAGTTCATCTATATTGGGAACACACCATCGAACCAAGCCATCAGGACACACTTTGTAAAGTTGCCCATTGATCTCCATAAAGTACTTAGCTCGGTGAAGAAACTATTGTTTCTTCTTAAGGTTTAATTTTTGTGGTGTTTGTTGGGTGAGGAGATAGGTAAGAATGCTATTGTACCAATTTTTCTCCATGGGTGATAGATTATTCACTACACCAACAAAGAGAAATTCATTAGGGAAATGATCAGAAATTGGATACTCATCCTCTTTGTTGTCCTATCGCAATAGAGATAAATGATCAGTAACTACATTCTCGGTGCCCTTACGATAAATCATCATTAAATCGAACTCTTGTAAGATTACAAGCCATCGTATGATACGAGAGCTTACCATTAGCTTATTCATGAGGAACCAAATTGCACTATGATCTATATGTATATATACTTTATATCCCAATACATAGTGTCTAAACTTTTCTAATGCAAACACTACAGCCATTAATTCTTTCTCTGTGGTAGTGTAGTTAAGTTGTGCACCGACGATACTTCTACTTGCACAGTGGATGTAATAAGGACACTTTTGGTCATCTAACTATGTAAGTACAGCTCCTAAAGCATAGCTGAACATGCCAGTCATGATATGGAATGGTTTGGACCAGTTAGGAGCTTGTAGAATGGGTGTTTCTACTAGCTTTTGTTTCAAAGTTTGGAAAGCTAATTGCATTCCCTGGTCTACTCGAAAGGTACATCCTTTTTTGTTAATTCCACCAATGGTTTGGAAACCTTTGAAAAGTTCTCAATAAATCTCCTCTAATAACCAGTATGTCCAAGGAATGATCGAATATCATTGACAATTTCCAGTTGATGGGTAATTCCTTAAATAATTTTGATTTTCTTGGGGTCTACCCCTATCCCTATGTGTGAGATTTTGTGCCCTAGTACTACGCCTTCTTGGATCATCAAATCACTTTTCTACTAGTTAAGCCTCAAATTAGTTTCTGCACATGTTTTTAACACTTGCTCCAATCGGTCCAAGGCTTGATCAAAGTTTTCTTTATAAGTGGAGAAGTTATCCATAAAGAACTCCATGCCATTCCCTATCTACTATTGGAATATGCTTAGAACTAGTCGTTGAAATGTTGTAGGGGCATTGCACAAGCCAAACAACATATGTTTGTATGCAAATGTTCTCCAAGGACTAGTGAACGTAGTCTTGGCTTAGTCTGCTGGGGCTATTTGTATTTGGTTATATCCGCTATATCCATCTAGAAAACTATAATAGAGATGCCTTGCGATGGTGTTTAAGACTTGGTCAAAAAATGACAATGGAAAGTGATCTTTGAATGTTGCCATATTTAGTAGCCTGAAATCTATGCACACCCTCCATTGCATCCCTTTTTAGGCATAATAACTAAGGTGCTAACCCATTCGCTATCAGCAATGAGGTATATGAACCCAACCTTGAGAAGCTGTTCGATTTCTTCCTTAACTACTTGCTTTTGCTTAGGGTGCAATCGCCTCTACAGTTGTCTTCGAGGCTTCATGGAGGGGTCAGTGTAAATTCTATGTTTGCATATCCTCGGATCTATTCCAGTTAATTCAGGATATGACCAAGTGAAGGCTTTTCACATTTATTTATTACCTTCAGCAATTCTTGTTTTTGTTGAGGAGCAAGCTTAGCGTTGATAATTACCGATTTTCCATTTTTAAGGAACATGTATTCCATACCGGGGGGTAATGATTTCATCTCGAGGGGCTCCTGCTTAAATTACTTAGGGATTTCCAACTTCCCCCAGTTGATATTTTCAAGGTTAAGACTTGGAAGTTGGCGGTGGACTTACTCTAATGTGTCTATGCTATCGATGTAAGAACAAGTCAAACCCTCAGTTGGTTCCATGCATATGAGTGAATTGCTTTCTTAATCAGGTATCAGCCACTAGGTGTCTTCCTGTCATGTGGCTATTGCACACAGGCATCTTTGTATGTTAATCACTTGTGCACACTGATTGCATGCAGGCACTACGAAACTTTACACAAACCATGACCTCTACATGTAATTACACCCTGTGTCACTATATGCGATGCACGGAACTTTCTTCTTCTCGATCATTCTAAATGTATTTTCCTTTGATATTTCTAGGGAAAGATTGTGAATTCCTAGGCATGCGTCGATGGTGCTTAGCCATGCTCTTCCCATTATGATTGGGAATTCCCCCTTACCGTTGTTTACCTGAATCACTAGGAAGTCAGCTGGGTAAGACCACCCACAAACAGTGGTAATAATGTCTTCTACCAGTCCCAATGAGATAGTGATGGACTGGTCGGCCAACTCTAGACATGTTGCTCTTTTTCAATGGAGGCAGGTTCCAGGCCTTGTACATTTCTTGAGAAATCAAGTTGACATTGGAACCTGAATCCAAAAGAGCCTTGCACAGGCCATTTCCAGTGATTTGTAAGTATATCAGAGGACTCACAGGATTAGAGAATTTCATGGGAAGGTGGCCAGCTTTGATCCAATCGATGATAGCATGTGTTAGCATGACCGTATGCATTGAGTGCGATGATTGGGTTAAAGGGGGCTCTGAAGTTTTGATTGATATTGACGCATCTAAGGAATCATCCGCTTGTGATTACAAGGGCTTGGTTGGACTATTGGTTCTAAAGAAAAGTCTTTTCTTCAAGTGGTTGTTGGAACCAACAGTAGGTTGAGAGTTAATAGCCCTCGTGGTGTTACATTGTTGCAGCTAGGTAGGGATTTCACCTTCCATCGTGGGAGCAGGTGGTAGTGGAGCTATTTGTGGAAGAGATGCAACCAAATGAGAAGGATGATATGCTTGTGGAATATTACCTCTAGAAGAGGGAGTCCCATAATACTCATGAGCTTCGTAGTGAGGTTGAGGAGTGACATGACCAGTAGAGTCACATGGGGAGATTAGCTACTGCACGTAATATCCATATGGGTCAGCTACCGATAAGGATACTGTTGCCTTGGTGGTGGCATTCCCCATAATTGTGGGTACTACCATTGTTGATATTGCTTAATCAGTTGTGGTGAAGTTCCATTGGGATAATATGTTAAGGGTTGGTGGAACTGCCTTGGGTTACCTTGAGGATAAGGTAACCTTTGGGGTGCTTGCCTTTTGTTTAATCGTGGGTTGAGTGCATACATCCCAGACTCCTACAAATGTGAGATTACAGGGAAACATCCCTTAGGATGGTCATATTGACATATCTCACATCCACTATCATTATCTCTTTCCAAATGGACAACCTCTTTAATGATGGAAACTTTGTCCTTACCCTTGCTACGTGCATGTTTAGCCTCTTTCTTTTTTCTTTTCTCACTACCTTGCTCTCTAGACTCCTCTACTATTTTAAGAATAGTTTGAAATCTATTGTCTAGGGAATCCCACATTTGGTCTATGTTTGTCAAAACTTCTGATGTCATCTTTTAGATAGGAAAATTTTTCCTATTCACCATCTCTTCGAGTGGTGACTCTTCTTCCTCCTCACAAAATCTTACTCCCCTCTTTCAGAGGGAAGGATCTCGGTTATACTCTTCTGCACTTTCTCTCTTCCATAGCTCACCTTCTTCCTTAGCAGCTTGCTCCAACAGTTTTTGGATTTGATGGAACCTAAGCTTGGATAGTCTTCCTTGGGCATAAGACCCAAGGGTTCTTCTCCTTTCATGCCTAAGCCCATCCATGAGATGGCATAGTTGATCCCTTTGCGAATAACCATGGCTAGGATAACAATGTAACAGTACATAATATCATCCCATGGCAGCATCCAAGGATTCATGTCCTCCTTGTTTCCAGCCTTGGATTTGCTTTCGCAAGTTAAACACTCGGGAGTATGTTTGGTACTTGTCATTAAATAGTTCTAACATAGTACTCCACTTACGAATGGATTCTAGTTCTAAAGACCGGTACCAGCTTTCCGCTTCTTTAACTAATGTCTGTGGAAACAACTTAAGTTTTTTCCATTCATTCTCTATGTTCTATAAGGCACATGCATCATGGAATGCTTGTAAATGATTATGAGGATCAACGTTGTATCCCCCTTCAAATCATGGGATGTTGTTCATAACTAATCTCTTAATCCTACTATCTTTTTGGTGTCTTGTTGGAATTCTAACAGCCTCAATTATGTCTAACATACTTCAAGTAGCAAGTAGGGGTTCATTGTGATCGCCTCGTCCATGGCATCTATGATGCCTACATTGTTCCCTGCTCTCCCTTCTTCTATGTTGTGACTCTCTAGAGTGCCCTCGTCCCCTTTCCTGGTTGTTTCGTCTATGACTTCCACTTTGCCTACCTTTATCCCCATGGTTTTTTTCATTATGACTACGTCCGAATACTTAAGAAAAGGATGAAGGAGATGATGAAGGTGAAGAAGAAGGAGAACTGTCACCATGGCGATGTTTGCTACCTTCTCTTCGGTGGTCACGGCCTTGATTGCGATTGCGATCAGAATTTCCACCTTTATAATGTGTCCATGTCCCTTTTTTGGATCCTTTGTGCCCGTGGGTATCAAAACCTGAGTGGAATGAAGGTTCTAATACACAATCCCTTGGCCAAAGTTAAGAAGAAGAACATCGTTGTGTGGGCGACTACCTAAGGTAGGTTTACCACCCTCATTTTTGCTTAAGATATGTGGGACATCCTGGGACCACTTACCCTTCAAAGACTTATGATGTCTCTTCTGTTGCAAGTTCCTTTGACGTTGTGCCTCTATGAGACGGTATTCTCTCGAGTCATGGTCTTACATAACATATTTTATGTGTAAGTGCAACATGCCGATTCGTGTGAGAACATGAAGAAGCATGCTTGGGACTGAACGATTGGGAGGTAACACTATGTTACCTTATAAGTCTTGTCAATGCAGTTGTTCATCTTGATGGAGGATAAAGGTAAAGTCTGATATATACTCATCAGGATGAATATATACCACTTGAACTTGTTGAAGGACTGGCAGATCAATGTCATGTATATTACATCACCCATTGTTTCCTGTTTCAAACCTAGGCGGTGAGGCACTTTCATTCAAAGAAGGAGACATACTTGTCTGTTCAGTTTGCAATGTATTCTTGTTTATTATTTTCTCAATAAACCCTAAGGGTTCGTCCCAATGATGTGAATGGTTTTCTATGTTCTAATTAGCGCACAAACAACTAAGCCCCTGGCAACGACACCAATGATGAGTGGTGAGGTACCCCTACACTCAACCATACTAATACGAGCATTTCACGCATGATTTGGTTGAATTCCAAGGACTAAGTGCTTATGCACCCTTGTGGAACAAGGATGGGTTGGTTGATTGTTTTCTTCCCAAGCTTACTTGTATGTCACGATTGTATGGTTAAGTAAGCTTGAGACATATGAATTTTATAGCTTTTATGTTTTTATGTCCTATGCTAGTAGGGAAGGAGAGAGGTAACTAAGTCACTAATTTAACTTAACTACTCATTAAATAAGTTCTAACTAATCCTAACCCCAGCATCCGTTCCCACTTTCTGTACACATCCTAAGCCAGTGCAACACTGCTAGGATTACCAAACGCTAATCATTACTGGGTTACTAAGCATTACACACATGCTTGAAGTGGTTGTGCTTATGTAATTTAACAATTTGCTTAATTGATCAAAATGAATTGTTGTGCTAATAATAGAAATGTAAAGTGCATAAAATGGATTGCCTTCTCTACTTGTGCATACGTCGCTCTATGTGAGAAATTTTTTGTTAACCTTCCATAGGTGATTTATTTGGAGATCAATAAGCATCTCAAGGAGAACGAACATGGAAGGAGGACCCTGCCCTTTCCATACCTTATAAGACAACTTTGCAAGAGGGCAAGTATTGTTCGCTATTCAAATGACACTCTTAGGCATACTCCCTTGGCCTCATGGGCAGAAATCATGAAGGACAAAATGTCAGTAGCCATCCAAGAAAAGGAGCTACCACCACCACTAGCCACTTAGGAGACAACACCGGAGGCCTACGCAGTTCTTAAGCATCTATAAAAAATCTGCGAGTAGCTCTTGGGTGAACAAGAGTGATAGGCAGGAACAAATGGGGTGGATCCATTTGTGTATCGACCAGCAATGAGTCAGCTTAATGAGGTGGCTCAAATAGTTAGTTAGATGGAGAGGGGTGGTTCCATTTTCTTTTCCCAAATAATGTAGCTGCCTTCAAGGTTAGATCCCAATGCTTAAGAGGTGATGATGTCATTAGCAACACATCAACTATTCCCAGAAATCTCTAGGAATGTTGCCACTTTCTCAATGAGGTTGGAGGAAGGTGTAGAGGCAACTGTCTTGGTGATGCAACACTAAGGGTAGGAACCAATAGTAGAAGTGGTAGCTAATCATATAGCTGAAGCACTGAATGCATTAGCAGCATTTCTATCAAATGTATCTACACTCCAAGATGTGCAAATGTCTGTAGGCATGATTAGCAGGAAATTGAATGCAACCCTGCATGAACAACTACTAGAACAACTGGTAGGAACCGGGCAACCAACTCCAAATATCTTTGATCTTTCGAAGAACATCACTACAACCCAATCGGAGCTGCTAAATGCAAGGGGCAAATGCATCATTTTGGAGGGGCAACTAGAAATAGCCCAAAAGCAAAATCAACACTTGGCCGCACAGGTTGCTGAACTTTGTGCCTAACTTATAGAGCAAACAATCCTTAGCCTAGCAATGACAAGAGATGAAGTTATTAAATGAATTCAGGAACGATTTCAAAAGGCTAAGGAGGAAGCAATAATGGCCATCTTCAAATAGTCCATGGTAGAAGTTGAAACACATTCAATTAAAAATGACTTGAATTAGATGCACCAAGAACATGAGGCATTGACTGTGTAAAATCATTGTCTACAAAATGTTGATGCTCAAAGAGATCATATGTAAGAATTTATTCATCAACAACAGGAGCAACTTGGCAAAGTCAACACTAAACTAAGAAAACTGGCCATGGAGAACTAAAATTTGTTAATGGAGGAGGTATGTACCTTGTGACAAAATTTTTCCATCTAAATCATTGCCTGGAAGAATGAAGCTTTCAAGTTTGAGAGGGTGAAAAATCACTACAAGGACTAGGTTGGCTTGCAAAAGGAAATTAATGAAAAAGAAATCTAGATGGCAAAGGCTAAGGTAAATGAAGCCCTCCAGCAACTCTAGCAAGGAAGAGAAATGTGGCAGCCCATCCTTGATGGGATTGATGCCTACAACAAAGCAGAGATCTGCTTGAAGGAGTTGTAGATTGAAGAGATGATAGAGTATATAGAGTTGGCCAATCTTCGTTATGCAAACCTGGCAATGCTGATAGTCGAATGATCATGGTTGGATTTGAAGAAGCAAGTGGCTAGCTCATATTTGCTATACAAGGTCGAGTTCAAACACCACAACGACACCAAGCAAAAGCTTGAGATTACTAACATTGAACTCGAAGTCCTCAAAGGACGATTCACAGATTAGTGATCCATTGCCGAGGACCTAGCCAAACGGATGAATGACTACCAGGAGCTAAAGAACATAGTGTGAGTGTTTGACATTGAATGCAAATAATTCATTGCCCAATTTGTCAATGTTAAGGAGTTGTTTCCAACGATCCTGTGTTATTGGGAGGTGCCTATTCCAACCCACATTGGTGAAGCTGCATGGATAGTGCATGATCCCAAGAGTAAGGAGGAGAAAATGAAAACATTGCTGGATGCTTTTCGCCTCCTAGTTGAAGTTGCAACAGCAACAGGACAACCATAGCCTCAACCACCACTGGTGCGTGAAGCTGGTGAAGGTTCCTTAGAGCCTCAGGAACCACCATCATCTGGGACCATTTGATCTTCTCCAATGAGCTTCACATCATCAAGGAACATGTTGTTCAATTTTTTATGAGTTGTGTCATGGTGTTCAATTTTGTGTCCTGAACATGACCATTTTTGTAATGTGTTAATTCATACATTCAGGCATTCCATTTTTTGTTAAGTTAGTCAAGTTTGTTTTATTGAAAGAAAAGTCAATCAATAATCCCATACCTTTCCAAATTTGTAAACGAACATAAGGACAAGTTTTTATTTAGTCATGGGGGTATGATAAGTCGTCATTGGTTGGCTGTGTTGATGAGGCCTCGTCGATGCATTTCGACCTGCATCGATGATGCCTCATCGATGCGGTGTCTATCTATTGCCTATAAATATGTGCCTACTGGCCACATTTAAGGGGAATCCAAATTTTAGTAGTAGTGAAGGTCTTACATTTTTTTTCATTCAAAGGTTAGAATTTTTTTCCCTGAGTGTCCACAACATGAGTCATTGAGTGTATGGATCTTTATTCAAGCATTGTTGTACCTAAGCACAACAATGTATGTGGCAATAAAGAAAAGCTTTCTTATAAACCTTACAGCACTTTGGATAGATTAGCTCTTTTATTTATGCATTCAATGTTTTTAATTATTTATTAATTATTCTCAATTATTTCACAATTATTTTCCAACAATTGAGTTAATGAGATTATTAAGCCAAATAGATTATACATAAGTACGACCACTTCGAGCGTAACACGTATTCACTTGGTAATCCTAGAAATATTATTGCTTGGTACGCCTAGTAGCGTAGCATTTGGTCGCCTAGCAATGGATACGTGGGTTCAGGATGTGTATGAAAAGTGGAAACAAATGCTTATGTTAGGATTAGTTAAATAATTAGTTAATTAGTCATTTAGATTAGTTAATTGAACTCCTTTTTATTTACATTTCAAGCACCTGCAATATAAAATAAAAAATGATAAAAATCGGATGCCTCAGTTACACTTAACCATACCATTGAACATCACAAGTGTAAGTGGAAGGAAAAAGATTGACTTTAAGGTTAGATTCACTTCCTAAAGGGCTAGTGCACTAGAAACAATAAACTCCACGGAATTCAATCGGATCGTGCGTGAACGCTTGTGATTCGTATGGTTGGGCGTAGGGGTACCTCACCACTCATCACTTATGTATTGCCATTATGTATCAAAGAGTATAAAAAATATTATAATACATATTATATTGATGATAAAAAATAACCATTATTATCATGATGAGGAATTGAACTATTATAATTTCTATGTATTTTTATGTTAGGAATAAAGTGATAAATAGACACAATTGTTGTAATCCCTTGTGGGATAAGGACAACATTCTCATGTTTAATGAAATTAAAAGCACACTTGCATTGCAATCCTCTAAGGAATAGGTGCAATGCTAAATCACACACATAGGTCACAATCCTCAAAGGGATGGGTGCAACACTAACACATACAACAAATAACCAAATGACTTCTCAGTTACATCCTTGTTAGCCCAACATCATATTGTAGAGTTTCTATCTCTTTAGTTAAGGGTGAATTATCGTAGCTATACATAATTTAATATTAATTAATTAATTACTTAAATAAATAATAATACTTGTATTAAATTAATTAATTAATGATAGTTTGTTAAACTTATATTTTAGGTATTTTTTAATATTAATTGCACATCAACATTGGAAAGGAAAAGAGGAAATCATAAGCTTTATTCATTATCCCAATACTAAA
Source organism: Gnetum montanum (assembly GCA_015680685.1). Lineage (NCBI taxonomy): Eukaryota > Viridiplantae > Streptophyta > Gnetopsida > Gnetales > Gnetaceae > Gnetum > Gnetum montanum. The sequence goes on along the minus strand of MNCI01036184.1, from coordinate 356,964 downwards.
CTTCACATCAACCAAATGGTTCTGGGCTATGACACCAATAGTTTGAAAAATTCTCACTACATAGTGAAATGATGAATTAAAACACCTAATAAAATAAAGGAAATACACACTTACCTAATGGAGGAGAAATCTTAACAAGAAATGCTAAATGAACACTTGTAATATAAATATCCTTTTTGGGCTTTTCTTTGTAGGTATTTATAGTTTTTGGACTTCTAACAGAAGTAGTAAAACACCATACTAGGTATAACAATGTACCAAGTATACACCACCAATGATTTATCACCATTCACTTAAACAATCCTAGACTATAGGTTTAAGTACACACAAAGACTTTAATGGATCCATGCTTACACAAAAATATAAAATTACCATTAGATGCTTGATCAACATAATGAAGCAAGATATTGTAATTTCTTTATCACTATCTATTTATGCGACCTTGCTTACTTGGTTAGAGCATGTGCCTTCTGATTTGCAAGTCGTAACTTCAACCCTAAGTGGTAATACTCTTGATTTAGAGACTCAAAATTATGAATTTAATACTCTAGTTTTAGTTATACATGTTGGCTAAATGTCCTGGTGTGTACTTATAGCCATTCATTTGGGTTCAAACATCATCGCAAATAGTCTCAAGTTTTGACAATCTATCACCCTCTCCTCTAAATAGTTTTAGGTTTTGACAACCCTTTTATCATTATCTTTATTATTAATTGAGTTTTAAATTTCAATAGTGATGAGTGGCGAGGTACCCCTACACTCAACCATACGAAACAAGCGTTGCACGCACGATCCGGTCGAACTCTGCAGATGGACTAGTTGTGGCACCTAGATAGTTAGCCTTAGGTCGCAGTTCGCTATCTTCCCATCTAGACTAGTTTTGCATATGTCACATATGGTTTAGTCTAGATGAGGTGTATGATGTGTTCTAATTCTAATGCTACTCCTGAAGGCAGTGGAAAATAATACTAACTAAGCTAAGTTAGGAGGGAAAGGGTAAGAAGTCTAATCTAGCCTAAGTGCGACGAGCAACCGATTCCTTGATCAACCGTACACATCTTGGACTTCGTGCACGACTGCCACTGGGACTACCAAGCATAGGCCTAGGTACGCCACTGGGATTACCAAGCGCAGACCCCAAATACGCCACTGGGTTACCAAGCGTAGATCCCCCTAGCTACACCACTGGGCTACCAAGCAGTCACACTTAAATGCTCATAATCAAGTCGTACTCATTCCGCTTCTAGGAGTTTAAGGGTGAGAAACTAATCCCAATGAGCAACCGATTCCTTAACTAGCCGTACACACCTGTAGATGCTCGTAGTCAAGTCGTACTCACACCGTGCTATGAAAGCAATAAATAACATTAAATAAATAACAAATAAATAAACTAAGTCAATGCTGCAATGATGAAGTAATCTCGATCTTTATTACCGGTCATGTGCGTGTCCAAGTACGGAACACTCAAATAAAGACACCGTACAATTACATTCACCACACTGCGGGCAGACACGGGAAAAAATCTAACTCTGGAGGGATCAAACTGCCAGAGCTTCGCTACTCTAAAAATGGGATGCAAATGAGGGAAAGCCGCCTCTTATTTATAGATATGGCGGCGGACTACGATATCGCGCACGCGATATCGTAGGGAAAGATGTGATATCGCGTCGGCTGCGATATTGCGTACGCGATATCGCGGCCTATGCGAACCACGTTTCATCATACCCCCACGATTGAATAAAAACTCATCCTCAAGTTACAAGGAGAACAAGCTTCAGTGATTACACAATGGATAGGTATGGGATTATTAACTAGAAAAAGAAATGGACTAATGCCGCAGTGTGGTAAGACACAACACAGAGAAAAAATACTACAACTACAAAAATGTGGAACTCATGTAGTTCCTGGTGGCGGTGGCTCCTCCATGGGTGCTTTCCCTTTGTTACGTGCTCCAAGCTTTGAAGGTTGATGATGCTGAAGAATAGCCTGGAGCTTCTCCTCTTCGGTTTGAGAGTCTTATACCATCCATGTTGATGCTTCGATGTTTGATGGAGTCAGCACTTCCCATGGACAGGGTAGTTGCGGGAACATCTGATTAGTTTTGACGTACCATGCTGCGAACACCCGTCATTCCTTTTCATAGGCTCTGGCTTTGTCTTTCTATTCATGAAGTTCTGTTAGCCGTCGAGCCAAGTCGGTTGCCACATCTTTCTGTCCTTGGTAGCTTTCTTTTACCACCGCGAGTTCAGAATTTGCAACATCTAGTTTTTCAGCCAACTTCTTTCACTTTGCAAATTCTACTTCATATTTGATATGGGTGGAAGCTACCTGCTGCTCGAGCTCTGACCTCAGGTGCCCTGCTATTAACATGGCCAGGTTGGCATATCGAAGGTTTGCCAACTCCATGTATTCAGTTAAGTCCTGGATCTGCAGGTCCCGGTTCTTAATTTCCGCTTGGTGGGCGTAGGCATAAGTGTCCAATATGGCCCCCCAATTAGTGTGCTAGGCACTAATGTTGTTGATTTGAGCTTTGGCCATATGGATCTCCTTCTCCAGGATTTGTTTGTACATCCCCACCTAATCACGGAAATGCTCCTTCAGCTTTTCATGTCGTTTAGCCTCATTCTGCCATGCGCTAATCTCGATGGCTGATTTTTGTCTAATAGCGCAGACCTCCTCCATTGAGAGGGTTCGATTTTCTCTAGCTAAACGGCTCACATCTCGGTTAACTCGAATAAATTGTTCTCGCAACTAATGAAAGTGTTCATCGAGAATATTCTTTTGCTTCTCCACAGAAGTCAACCAAAGGTTATTTACAACCAACTGCTTATTCTCTTCTTGCAAGGCCTTGAGTGCCTTAAGATGTGCATGAGTTTGCGCCTTTGCTGCAGAGGCATCCCAAGTGGTCGTCTCCTTTTCTTCTACCACCTTCTTATTTTCTGCAATTAATTTTGTTAGTTGTTCGATTTTAAAATTGTCTAGCTGGTCTGTGGGAACCAATCGCAAGGGATCTCGTTGTGCTGCTTGTAAGGCTATGAGCTGCTCTTGTAGTTTCTGCACTTCAGCTTCAGCATGCTCTGCCCTTACTTCGGATAGGACCAGCTTCCCCTTTGTGGAAATGAGGTCTGACTGAATTACCGTTACATCCTGGGGAATGTCAAACAGGGATGTCAAAACTTGCCCTGTTTGAAGCAATCTGTCCAATACATCCTCATGTTCCATAGGAGTCATTGAGGTTCCGGCAATAGTTTAAGCATCCTATGCTCCTGAAAGATCTACCAATGGCACAACAGGTACGTTGAAAGACTCTTTGATGTGGTCAGCGACCACTTCAGCAGCTCCCGCGGCATCCTGGTGTTGCATGACCACCACAGTGGCCCCTTCACCAATCTCTAACTAAACTTGGAAAGATGCTGCGTGTCCAGAAATCTGTTGTGACCATCTGCTTTCCTCTCCTCCTGTTTGCATTAATAACTCACCCCGTGTGCGATCTACTAAAATTGTAGGTTGGTTGGCATCATCGATGACGCGGAAGAGATTGGCGTCATCATGACTTCCCCAACTAACCGTCTCGGCGATGGCCCTCAAATGGCTCATCGACGGTTTGTAGTCTTGCAGCGACGGCTGATCCTGGCCTGTGCTGGGTCGTACTTCTTGTTGTTGGCTGGGACCTGTTGCTGGAGGTTGATTGGGTCCTGCAAGTTGAGTTGCAGGGGGTCCAACCATTTCTTCTTCATCTTCTTCATCTGGTCCCAGCTCTTCACCAGTGCTCTTTCTTGGAGCTGGTGCCTTTAATAATTCAGCGTAAGAAGCATTTTGCGCTTTTTGGAGGACGTCATTTGTATATCCTCGAATACCAGCCCATCAACACAATTTTCTGATAAGGCAGGGAAAAGGGAGTGTAATTTTTCCTGTCTTCTGTTCTTCGAATCGCCTTAGGATCTCCATCAAATATAGATGGGGAAGGTTAGCGTTAACCTTTCCCAGCAACACTGCACATCCTCTTGCCGCGTACGTTGATATTCTTTTCAAACCTTTCGTGGGGAAGAGGTGATAGGTTCCGATTTTAAAATAAACTCTCTCTTCCGTTGTCAGCTCACCAAAAGCTTTATCTCTGCCATAAGCTTTTTTTAACCAATCTTTTCGCACATCAAGGTTTGATCAAGTGGATAACCAAGCAACATGGGGGCCTGAATTTGGAAGGTTTAACACCTTTGAAATTTCTTGTGCAGAAAAATCTACTGTCACACCACCAATGTTGACTGTGGTGCCTTGCTCCTTATTGTGCCAGAATAGCTACATTTCTCCTAAGTACCAGGCATCTTGTTCAGAGAGGATAGGCCATAAGGGAGACCCTTTGAGGTGATCCCTAATAGCCTCAGGAGCGAACTCTGCAAAAGATTCGAAGTTGAGTTCCACAATCACCGAAGCAATTGTGGACTTCGTGTGGATAGCCTGAACACATTCCGGGGGCAACGTGAGTTATTGTCCCAGTTCAGGCACAGCAGCTCCTCCTTCCACCTGCTCGGATCATCTCGTAGGAGGTTCTTCTTGATGGATGCTGAATGAGTGCACCTCCTATTCGTTATGTTGTCCGGCAAGGCCTTTCCTTCTACCTCTCCTAGGTTGTTTCGCTCCACCTTGGGTAGGACTCTTCTACTGTGAACGTTTCGGGGCCATCTGCAATCAGACAGGCTAACGTTAGTAAGGTTGTTTAGGAAATCAAGTTATACCTTACTACTTGCCTTAAATAAAGATCTTATTTTATTGTGTGATCGTGCCCGAAAATTATGATAATGGGTCCTAAGACTTAGGTGGAATTTCAATTTAAGTTCCCGGTATACTTAAGGTTATATGATTTTTGGCACAATTGTTCTAAGTGTTAGTATTAATTACCCTAATTGATGTCCTTTGGGCGATGACAAAGTTCAAAAAAGTGTCTCTCCCCCACGACTAAACTGAACACTTCGGGTTCAAGTAGGTTTAAACGGAATTAAAATCGGAGTACCGGTGTGCGAGATATAGGTGAAAAAGCAAGGGTCACGCAATTGCAAGTCGCAGAGAAAAAATTCAAAAACTTCCCCCCACGTAAATGGCCAAATGAAGCTAAGTGTTGCGGCGAGGGTTCCTATTTATAGGAAAATAGGATGCGATATCGTGTACGGTACATCGCATACGTTGTATCACATGGGACGCGATATCGCATACACGACATCTCGTCCCATCTAAAGTGAGACACATGAAAAAGACCAAATTTTTAATGATTTTCCTAAAATTATTAGTGTAAAACAAGGACATTGACAAAGATTAATATATTCAAGGGTAATTACATGAATTTGAGAGGCACTTGAATGATAATGATGTGAATTTAACAATTAAAACTTTGGCGGTTATGAAGAAAAGGGAATGTAATGGTACATAGGAACGTTAAAGTTTTGAGGGTTAATAAATGGGAAAGAAATTTATGAAAATTAAGCTGAGGGTAAGAGATTGTGTGTTTAAGCTAGAGAATTAATGAAGATTACAACAAAATTACACAAGTGGGTCCTCCCCAAAGCAGGTTTCAACCTATTATGCCCTTGTGTAATCACACTTAAAGTGTCCGTGGGCACTAGAAGGGTTAAATGTAATCTGCACTAACTCCACAAAACACACACATATAAATATCACCGAAATGAGATAAAAATTTTATGTTACACGGGACACGAGCTACAATTACACGAATAGTGAGATGAGATGAAGTAGAGAAAGGCATCGTAGAGATAGGGACATGAGGTAACCGTCGCAGGGCACAATGAATCTTGCGTGAAAAGCATGATTAAGGTGTCATTAACCCATCGTTCCAAGATCAGGACCAAGTCCATCCTTCTAATCAGTGACATCGCATTGCTTCATCCCATGGTGAACAACTATGAGAGTACCATAACAACAAGGTGTACGATCACTTGGCGTTTAGTACAAGGAAGGAGTGATTTTTGTTTTATGACACTTTTTTTTTCACTTTACTGAATCCAAAGAAGCCGCCAACCTTCAGGCATGGATGCATGTCTTTCTAGTGGAACCCCCTAGAACAACATTTGATTTTTGAGTGCCCTTTTGATTACTCTTACTCCCATTTTTCATTAGATCTACAAGGATCTTAGTACAACCAAGTTACATGATAACACCCACAGATGACACCAAAGAGAATCCATAAGTCCCCTTGATGTCACACCCTAATCATTCCCTCTTGGTCCATCCTTCTTCACTCTGGGTACAATGAACACAAAATTAATTTTAAGTTTTACAAAGTTCAAGAATATCACTGTACCCTAGAACAGAACCTCTTTATTTATAGAGTGCATGAGTGGGTGTTATGGGCTCACTATTTCAAATAATTGATCACTCATGACTTAATAACATAAAACACATCTCAACCAATGATCCACATGAGTGTTTTATTCGTAGACGAGATTACTTACACAAACATGAAAAAACAAACACACAAAAAGATAAAACAAAAAGTTGAAAAATGAAAAATTGAAAAACAAAAAAGTTCTAAAATTAAAGAAAATGAAAAATATTTATTGATCCTGCTTGTTATTGAAATGGGGGGTATCCCCCGTAACTAAACAGTTGAGTATGGAAAGGATTAATAAATGGAAACTGAGGATCCTTGCATATTGGAAATATTGAAGCTGGTCCATACTTATCACATTGGATTTCACACACTTTATAATAAACACAGTGGGGCATTTCATACGATGTAGTTCCCGGATAACGAGTTGACCCACTATGATGTTTAGGACCGTTAGATGGTATGCAAGGATTGGGTCGATGCCTCCCATGGTTGCGTTCATTAGGCCTTGTGGTTGTTGGAGTGTAAGTTGGTGGCCCTGACAAAGTTACATGAGGCGTTGGGTTCGAAGGTAAGGATGCACCACATTGTTGGGCTTGTGCTGGGTTGGAAGATGCAGTGGCCTCAGAGTTATGTTGTCCCTTCCTACGGCCGTGTTTAAAGAAAGGACGTCTTTGATGTTGAGGAGGCTCTTCACTACTGTTAGTAGCAGCAGCACAAGTGTTGTTCATGGGTTGCGGTGGTACAAACACCTTAGGAACATTTGGTGGCATCATGGAAGGAGGGAAAGGATAAGAATGTTGAAAGTTAGGAGGAATGAAAGGTGCGCAAGGTGGTGGTTCTGTTGGAGGTATGGGTTGATAGTATTGTGGAGAATAGTATTGTGGTGAGATAAAGTGTGGTGGCCCGGTTGAAGAAACAGGGTGTTGGACGTGATAAGCATTTGGATTGGGAAAATGTGAAGGGTGCCTCCAGTTTAAGGGTGGATTCCCCCACGACTAGGATTGTTTCCACTATGATCGAACACAGTATCTCTGTACGAACTCTGGATGTAACGTGTTTCCCCAATGCTCCTGTAGATGTAACAGTATGGGGCATTAACCCTTGGGTGATTGTACAAGCATATGTTGCATTCATATGTATGATTGGCAGTTGAGCACTTATTCGCTTCATTCTTTTTCTCCGAATGTCTATGATTTTGTCCTGCCTCTTGGGTTGTCAAAACTCTATCTCCAATGATGTTGACATATTCTCCACACTTTTGATTCATCCATTCCAACATCTTATTGATCTTTGCCTCAGCTTCTTCTAATGATTATTGTATTGGAAAAGATGATGTTTCCACCTTGAGATTTGTTGATCTCTCCTTGTTATGATCATGGACCTATGTTGAGTTAAGATTTTGGTCCCATTGATGTTTTTCAACACTCTCCCATGTAGCTAATTCTCCTTCTTCTTTTGCTACCCGCTTGAGAAGCTCTTGGATTTGATGGGTTCGTAGGTTGTATAGTTGACCTCAGGCATACGTTCCTAAGGTCTCTCTTGTTTCATTACGTACCCCATCAATGATATGGTACATTAGCCTTTCCTCAGAAAACCCATGGCCTGGACAGTTGTTTAACAGTGCATAATATCTTTCTAAGGCCATGTCCAAGGGTTCATGTTTTCCTTGTTTCCATCCTTGGATTTTTTTCATCAAGGTTGACACTCTTGCGTAGGTTTGATATTTTTTGTTAAATACTTCTACCATTGTTGACCAACATCGTATTGAATTTGGTTTTAACGATCTATACCATACTTTAGCTTGGTCAACGAGTGTCATAGGAAAAAGCTTCAGTTTTTGCCAACTATTATCAATGTTATTCCATGTGTAGGCATCGTAGAAGGCTAGTAAATGTTGATGCGAATCTAAGTCATAGACTCCTGAAAATGTAGGAAAGTTGTTTAAATCGAGCATGGGTAGTCGGCTCTCTTTACGATGCCTACATGAAATTCGAACAGCCTCTTGTATTTGCATTAGGCTTGTAGTGGCCAGTGGGGGTTCATTGTCATCTTGTAAGTTAGGCTTTCGTGTATTATGATGATGTTGTTTTTGTTCATTCTTATAGGAAACTCCCACTTTAGGTTGTATACTCCAACCTTCATCGTCATATAGTTCGTTGGTTCTCCAATGAACTTCCTCACTAAGTGTGGCATTATTATCATCTTGTAGGAGAGGCAT
>MNCI01036184.1:324502-340191 GCA_015680685.1 Gnetum montanum | reverse complement strand
CGCCTCTTATTTATAGATATGGCGGCGGACCGCGATATCGCGTACGCGATATCGCAGGGAAAGACGCGATATTGCAGGGGATGCGATATTGCGTCGACCACGATATCGCGTACGTGATATTGCGGCTTGTGCAATCTGCATCTCATCAGTCAACATAGTTGCATCTATGATATGTGGCTCATTGCTTAGAAATACTTGACATGCAAATCAAGAAAGTAGGTTTACTTTTCTAGTCCTAGCCAAACTCTCATATGATAGAGTTCCTAGAGATACTTGGTTGTTCTTATGGAGGAAAAATATCCTTGATAAATATATTAAAGTGATTCAAGACATATATGAAGGACCACTACTAGAATTAGTAAAATAACTTGTAAAATCACATTTGATTTTCCAGTCACAGTAAGTCTATATTAAGGGTCTACACTTAGCTTGTGGTTATTTGCTATTGTTATGGATGAATTAACTAAGGAAATGTATGATGAAACTCTTTAATGTATGCTAGCGATAGGTTGCTAAAGTGGTTAGTTCCTTATCTTGTTGAATATGAGGTTACCAATTTCAATCATACTTGAGGCATTGTTATATTTCTCTATAATTCTTTTAATGTATCATGTTGGCTATATGTCTTGAGATGTTGTTAAACCTTAATAAGTTACAATGTTCAATCATTAGTTTTGTAATATTTGATGCTAATTTGTAAGTGTCTATCATGATCATCATCTTCACCTTTTCCCAAAAAAATGGGGTCAGCTACATGAGTTCCTTTTTGTCATTTACCTCTATGAAGAGCTAGATATTTGTTTATGTGTTGCACATTGTTCATAGGATGCCTGAGCAAGTCCTTGCCCATTTTCGAGCCTTGTGACTATTGGACATTGCATTTTGGAAGTACCCTAGCATCTGGAATGTTTGAAAAAGAACTCATCCATGAGATTTATTAAGGTTTTACAATTGGTTTCCAACCTAATGTTAACCCTCCTCGTTTGGTATATGGGCTTTGCACCAGCATTGGCGAAGTTGATTTGTAAACATCTATGCAAATCCATAATTAATTTGTGTAGTTGTAATGTTTGATCATGAATTGTTATGATCATCCTTATGAAATAAAAGGGAACCATGATTTTGAGTTATAGAGATATATAAGACTTTAAGAAGAACATGTGTGCTATATAATAAAGAACTTTGAAGTAAAAAATAACATAAAGGGTTGATAGTCAATTAAGAAGAAAATAGTATGAAGGTTAAGTTAATATATTGTTGAACATTGTAAGGAAAGAAGAATATTAAGTTACAATGATAAACCATTATAACTTGTGGAAAACTTTATAACTATATAGCTAAAGGTATCGATGAGCATCCTTTGCTAGAGAAGCGAAGGTGCTAAGTAAACAAGATTCTGAAGAGAGGGAGGGTCTAATTTCCTAAAGAATAAGAGAAGATCAAAGTTGAGCCATGCTTAAGCCTAGTCTAGTTTCTTAAATAAGAATAGAAGATCACCCAAGAGGCTTCATTGGCGTAAAGAAGAAGCTACAAGGAATTGTAGTTAAGTTGTACACAGAATTCATACACTTAACAAATTAGCGAAGGATAACCATGATCTTCATCATAAGAAGAATAATCAAGCTGTAATTTGTAATCTATGATTTTCATAAATATTATTAATTGATAAGATTTGATATGAAAGGTTAGTTGAGTTAATTAAGAGTTAAGATCATAGCCACCAAATACTTGGGTAAATTAGATTTTTTTTTGTAACGTAAAATAAAACTCTAATAGGTGCACCTATAGTCACCTATGGGGGTTTGGGGGATGGGAAAGTGTTGGAACCTTGAAATAATTGTAATATAGGTACACCTTAGGATATATAGTCCAATTACAACGTAATAACTTAGCATTGCCTACTAGAATCAAAGCCATGACTTGGAGCTTTCGAATTAAGAGTTTTACCACTAGGTTAGCACCTCATTGTTATTTCTAGTTTTGATAACCTTCCAAAATTCCTTATTATATGCTATTAGCAGATGATATTATGTTAGTAGATACAACTCAAAAAAATATTGCTTCTAAAATGAAAAAGTGGATCATGGTGTATAATCAAAAGGTTTAAAAAATACTAGAAGCAAATCAAATTGTATAGAATATAGTTTGAATAAGAGCATAAATAGTGATGAAATAGAAGTACTAATTCAAGGCCAAAAAGTTCCTCAATGCAAATAGTTTCAAAACCTACGATCAATGTTTTAATCAAATGGTAAAATTAATATAGATATAAGAAATATAATCCATGCAAGATGGTCAACATAGAGATAGTTTAGGGGTACTCTAAGTGATAAAAGAATACCAACAAAACTAAAGGAAAATTTTTATAGGGCATATATTATGCTTGCTATTTTATATGGTGTTGAATGTTGGCTATACAAAAGAGGCATGAATAACAAATATTATAAAAGAAGATAAATTGTACAATATAAACATTAGAGAAAGGTTTGGAGTATATTTCAATGACATCTTGGATAGTTTAGAGATGCCTAGAGAATATCAGACAACGAGCATATTAAAAAAAAATTGTTATATAGGAATAAAGATTAAAAAAAAAGATAGAAAAATTATTGAAGATAATTTAAAGAAACTCATGATCTAGTTCTACATATTACATAGAGGCGAATGACAAAAAAGAATTCATGTTGTCGGCCCCATTTTGATAGGAAATAGTTAAGAAGAGTATGAAGAAGTCAAAGTCTCCTTACGACTAATTTTAACAAATCTCTTCTTTAGGATAACAAAAGCAAAGTTGTTAGTCATACTAACTAGTCTATTTAATTAACTTCTAAATCGTTAGCACATCAAAATTCATGGATCTATTGCTTCCAAAAAGATTTAGATGTCTTGACAGAATATTTGTGCCTAATTTCGCAAATGCTATTCCCAAGCCTGGATATGAAAGGAGGAGGATTAGCATTAGGTTGGTAGGTGGTTGTAAAACCTTGCCAAATCTCATGGATGAGTTCTTTTTTAGATTTTGCAGATGCTAGGGCATTCCCCAAATGCAGTGATCAAAGATGATTGGAAGAAATTACAAATAAACAAAGATCTAGCTCTACATAGAGACAAATAGTGAAAAAAAAAAAAACTCATCTACCTAACTCCATTTTCTTGGGATAGGGCCATTTTATTGGGATAGGGCCATTTTATTGGGACAAGGCTAGGATGATGATGATGGTATAATTGTGCGTGTTGGAATTTATCTTCAATGAAATATTCTAAAGAACATATTTGGAAATTATATTATTTGTGACTATATTTTATAAAGTCTCTTAGCTATTCAAAGATCTCGTTTGGCCACTTGCTTTGGAAGAGATATTATTTTTGTTTTAGCTTTAAGACTTAATGATAGATGGTTGCATTAGAGTGAGTTTTAGAGTTTTGTATGGAATGAACTTTTGAAAATAGTGTTTGTATTTTTCTCTAGTTTTTAGATGATTGTGCTCTTAGTTTTGAAGATGTTTAATGAAGGAATAATCTACCTCTTGTACCTTATAAGAGTAAAGTTGATTACAAGATTCTAATATAATTTGGAATCATAGATTTCATCATCAATGGACAACTCTAGCATGTCCAAATGTTAAGCATTGTGTCATCTTCTTCATTAAAACTTATTGATTAAAAAAACTTATGAATCTTAATCAAGGCCTTCCTAATAGCATAAGTCTTATGCATATGGGGGTTCTAGCCAACTACATTTTGTTAGGACAAGGCTATGATGATGATGATGATTTAAGATAGTTTTTAAACCTATTTTTTGTTGAAGTCTAAAATTATACAACTGTTATTTTTCTCATTCACTCATATGCAAAGAAAGCACTAGTATATAGAGGTAAATACCTTTTTTTTAACTTATTAAAAAATGAATTTAACTTATTAAAAAATAAGATACTTCTTTAATATAATGTTCTTTATATCTTTGTGATGGAAACTGATTTAACATCTTTAGGTCCGAGTAAGTCTGGGTTTTGAATGTTTTTCGTTTGTTACTGTCCAGGAAACCTTTACTAACAAATGAAAACCTAAAAAGGTGGAATGATGCGATAAAGATACGAAGGGGTAACCATCTCTTTCGCCGGAGAAAACATTTTCTAAGATTGGTTAAAGACTGCTCCTAAAATCATTTGGCAAGTTGCGTGTTTTGAAGTTTTAGTTCTTTGTATTTAATTTCCTTTAAATGTTTCATAAAACTAAATATTTTTTTTTAAAAAAAAATTGAAACGACCTCCATATAATGATCTTGGTGCCTCTAGCCTAATATCATGAGTTAACCTCGTGTCATCAGGGAAAAGATTTGATCATGATGATGATGATTTCTCCAATAAAGGGCAAATCCTTGGTAGATCCTGCAACCTTACATGCCATTTACTCGGCAAATTACATTCGCGGATATACTTCAAAACTTGTCCGTGAATCTAGAAATTGCAGCACCGAACTCCATCTCGCTTCCGATAGAGACAACGGGCAACGAGCTGAAAATCAGCAGGGAAAAGCGGGACAGAAGATGGAAAATGCCTGCACGTGACAAACCCTAAAACAAAGAAACGACAGTGCAGGACTGGAAGTAAAAACGGAAACAAGAAAGAAGAAGGAAAGAAAGAAAGAACGATTCCACACGCAAATCTTACTCACTGTTTCTATCTCACTGTTACCCAAAACGAAGGCACAAAGCATTTTCCCAAAGCGTAGCAGCAGTCGAATTTTCTATTCTAATCTATTATAACTTTATAAGCCATCACCATCCATACCAGACTAGAACAACGCCGTGCCAGACAAGTTTGGTGTATTCATTTATTTACCGTCTCATCACAAACCCACACGTGAAGCCCAATTCCAGCTGCAAAAGTATTCAATCATCATAAACAGTATTTCTGAGACCATACCCCACAACGCCAATAACAGTGCATACCTTATAGCGTCATCAGTAGCGTAACGCTTTTGGCTTTTCTCCGTAAGTTCCAATGTCCTACACTCCTGCCTTCACTTCACTTTTGCACAAGTAAATTAGTAATAATAATAATAATAACAATAGTTATAATCATCTCCCAAGATCGTATCTTCTCCCTGCTTGATGTTAATAATAACAAATGATGAAATGCGATAATCATGATGACGATGCGGATCCTCCTCCTCCTCGTCTGTCAGCTCATCAATCCGCATCATCATCATCATCATCATCTTGTTCGTCTCTGTTTTCTTTTGTGTTTGCTTTCCCAGATTTCCACAACTCCTCCAACCCACACGTGATGTTGCTGCTGCACTTGCTCCCCTTTTTTGTAGCCCTAATTTATGCGCGCAGATTTCAACTTTTTCCTGCTGCTGATCTTCAGCCATCAGGGCGGCGATGGATAATTTGTTCAATCTTGGGGCAGATAATAACGAGTCCACTGCAGCAGCATCATTATTATTATTATTATTATCTTCTTTCAACTTTGCGATCCCGACCTTTTGTCTGGCCTAGTTGCTGGCGCGTTCGATTTTACGAGATCGACGGCAACATTTTGCGAATTCCGACGATTCTGAGTTTTGCGTGTTACGGGAGAATTGTCACAGAATCACGAAAGAATGATAAAGTAAAGGGAAATTGATAAAACTGGATGGATGGATGGATGGATGGATGGGCCATGGTGATAACGATGATGATGCTGGCAGTCTGGATATTGCCATGGAATCTGCCTGCGTTTTGACCCGTGCCATGCAAGTCAATGTCGATAAAGTAGAAACCCAATAAAACCTACTTCCTTTGCCTCGCCAATTTGTTGACCATCGCCTCTTTTCTCTCTCTTTCCTGCCTTGCTTGCTGCAATTTCCTTCTAAGCGCCCTTCCCGATTGTTTTTTATTAACACGCCACTGACATCTGCTATAAGCCCTACTGATTCCTGTGAATCCAAAAAGCCTCGCCTGTGTAGGAAATGTGAGAGAGAATTATGGCGTCAACTATCAATGGCTCTGAGTTTCTGACTGCCGCTGCTGCAGCTGTAATAGATTCTCGGAATCAGTCCCAACATAAGGTATTTGGAACTTGGCATATCCTGTTTCGTTTTTGTTGGCTGGATATTTTTATCCTTGTTCTTTATGGTCCTCTGGCTTTGTTGGTCAATCAATCAGGTTCGATCCACAGATCAGATCTTAATTTTCTGACATTCGAGGCTGAACTTGGTTTTAATTTCAAATAGCTTCGGGTTTTTTTTTAGTCCTTTGTTTTTGGTTCTGATACTTGAATCTATGCCAGGGAAGATTTGCAAAAGGCTGTTCATTTTCTGGGTTTTGTAATTCCAAAGAGACAAATACTGTTTTCTGGCATTTTTTGAGTTCCTCCTCGCGGAGAACTCTTTGTGTTTCTCGTCAACGATGCTATTTCCTGTTCATCATGATTTCTATATTTCTGCTTTTTTAAAAAGGTTTTTCGGTACTTGGAAGTTGGCTTTTTTGACCTTTCTTCAAGGAGATCGTATTAGCAACTTTGCAAAGATAGAGGTTGCTTGTTTACAGTCCTTTCATCATAACAACAATCTATTTAGAAAAGTAGGCCGCGTGGTTCGCTTCAGATTATCGGATTCGGTAAAAACTGATTGTGAGGAGAATGTATGGATCGGAAGCGCCTCCGAGGTGACTTTGTTGCGGTATCCACCAAAGTCTTTATATTCTAATCAAGAGTTGGAACAAGGTAGTCATCTTTCCTGTTTATAGCCTAATTCGTGGGCAAAGATAGTTTAAAGGGTTTTTAAATACCGATAGATTTCTGCAAATAGGGTGTATGGGATTAAGATTGTCACGTAGTTGAGTTCAGGTTAACCCCTGCTAGAAATCTGAGAGATATTTCTGAATAATTTTCGAACGTCGCCATACGAACTAGACTGTATACTAGGAGGAAATGTTCTTATCCTTGGAGCCACAACGATAGGAGTTGTAGTCATGTTAAGAAAAAACGATGCCACTGTTATTAGTATAATTTTATGAAGGGTTCTTTGGAAGTAATTGATAGTAGTCCCAAATTACTTTGAAAATTGTACAGGCTTTGATGGTTATGTGTGCTGGACTATAGAGTCTCACATGCAAAGTTCCAAAAAGTCAGTTATATTTCAAAGACGTTTCTATTATTTTTGGGTAGGTTCATACAATTTAACTTTGACATGGTCTGAGTTTTTATCCTATTTAGTGAAGACACGCACACACACAGGTTTTGGAATTTGCTTAGAAATTTTTTTTGTAACCTTATGTCCTATGCAATACCAGATCTCGTGTGTGTCTTCTTTTAAATTTCCAAGATGGTATCTTGGGTGTCAGAACCTGAAACTTCTTGACTTTTTGACTATATGTGTTCCCAGGACATATAGCCACTACAATTATTTCCTAGAACTTAAGTATAACATAAAAAAAGCCTCAAGTGTGCCTTCGGATGGTATCTTGTTCTTTATTGGTGCCTTTAATGTGTAGTTTTTAACCACTTTTTCATCCATCTGGAGGGTAAGAAACCATGGACTCATCCCTACTCAGTGGATTGAGCTTGTGCCTGTTGTTTTGAGATTCAGAAAACTAGACAGACCTAGGTCATGGGGACATTCCATGTGTCTGATATTCTTTAATTGTGATAAACACTTTCAGAAAATTGGAAAAATAAAAATAATTTTGAACATTTTTCTTCATTTTGGTTTAAAAATTTGAGCTTTTAGGTAGTATCTTAAGTTCTAATTCCATCAGGGTTTAAAGCTCAATTTTAGATGTTGATTATTAATTATGAGAAGCAACTTTTGTGTTTCTTGTGTTTTAGTTGGTAGACTTTGCATTCTGTTTCTTATTACTAGCAACTTCTTCAGTGTGATAGTTTCATTGATTGATCATTTATTTTCCAAAATTCTGATGCTTTTATCCCTTAAGATACTATCATGGTGTCTTGGAAATGCCATAATTTTCTCATTTGGTGGGTTTTGTTGGGGCTTAAAACCTAAGGAAATGATTCTAAATTGTCATAATAAGCTTTTCTGCATTATTTTGATTTAGCCAAAGTGCTGTTCAGGAAGACACTGTAAATATGGCATTGACATGATATGGTTCATTCTTTATGATTGATATTCAAATTGGCACATGGTCATCTAGAGTAATAATTAGGACCCGTTTTTAAATACAGTATCAAATGTGGAATCCTTTTGTCAAAGAAGCTAATCTAATCTGTCTCAGGAATCAGATCAACATTCAGATGAGACTTAGTTGTGTTTCATTTATTATGTTATTGCCTTGGTTCAGAATTCAGCTTTCTCTGTTGATGACAGGGGAGAAAGGACTGAACATCGTTTTTGGTCTGATGCATAGACTTTTTGTCTCTTATTCAACTCCTATTGGGGTACCAAAAACTGATCTTGAATTTCCATCAGCAACTATTGTTTCCAGGATAAGCTGCAAGGGGCCTTGAAGGCTTTAGTGTCATTGACAATGTTTGTGTCAATTTGTTCGTAAAACTTTCCTTGAATCCAATGAATAGATTCCTGATCTTTAATAAGTTTGTGCCTTTTGGATGTTTGGAATATGTTGGCATAGGATCTGATGGGAACTGTACCAAAAATTGCATCTATCACTCATAGATTATGAAGAATTGCCTTGTTTTCAAGGAACATATATTTTGAAGATTTACATACAATTGTCTTGAAACTGTCATGCTCTCTATTGTCCAAAATGATCATCCTAGTAAATAGATGTATCAAATTTTTTTGGTTCTAATTGGGTTTTCACCTTTGCTTTAAATCAACTACATGTATCTATTTAATTGGGTGTCAAAATAAAAGGTAAATCCTTAAATAGAAGGCTAAGGAGATCAGCCTTTGTTGTTTATGTTTTTAATATGTAATGCGTTGTAATAGAAGAATAGTTAAAATAATTTTGTTCTTTGTGTGTCTTTCATATTTGTTTTAAGGTATTGTTACTATCAAATTCCTTGGTTTGTGAAACAGAGAACGAAATGGAGAGATTTCTGGAGTGGATTGTGGTGCTTTGGGCCGAAAAAACATGACAAGCGCATAGTACCTGCTTCGGTTCCTCCAGAAGCGAATGCAGTAGGGAATCAATCTCTACAAGCTTTTGCTGCAAACCCACCAGGCATTTCTCTTACTATAATGGCACCCCCATCTTCACCGGCATCCATTTTCAGTAACACATCTGCAATTCAGTCTCCTGCTGGATTGTCATCTGCATGTGCTATAACAGTTGGGCTTAATTCACCTTGTGGATCAACAACACCAAACATGTTTGCTGTGGGTCCTTATGCTCATGAGACTCAGCTTGTGTCACCTCCTGTATTTTCAACAATGACCACTGAGCCATCTACTCCTCCCATCACCCCACCACCTGAGTCAGTTCATCTTACAACACCTTCATCCCCAGAAGTGCCTTTTGCACAGTATTTTGGTCAAATGGATATAAATTGTGCCAGAAAATATAATGGATTAACATTCTACTCACCTATTACGTCACCATACAATACTATAAACAAAGACCTTCAAGCTGTTTACCAGCTTCATCCAGGCAGCCCTGCAAGCCATCTCATCTCACCTAAATCTGGGTTTACTGGATCAAGTGCTTCTTCTCCTCTCCCTGAATCAGAACTGTCTGCACGATGGAGCTCATCATTTTCAGCTCACGATACCATTTTTTCAAGGTATGATCCATCTAAGATGTTTACTACAGAGAAGATGCTGGTTAAAAAGTTTGGATTAGGAAGTGATCTTGAGAATACTGATTGTGGAAGTTTGGAGGCCAATGTAGACAAAGTACAGTTTCTTGATAGGGCTGGGCAACATAACAAGAAGTTAAAAATTTCTACCGGTGCAGTTATAGAGGACAATCTTGATGGATCAATTTTATATAGAATGAAATCACATGGTTCCTCAATAGATTCTAAGCTACAAACACAGTTGCAAACATCTGATTATGCAGGTGTGAATTTAGAATCTGATCGATTTGTAAAACATGCAGTAACCAAGGATGAAGAAGCTGCTGTGTTGAATGATCATCAAATTTCCGTTAGTCTCACTACATTAAAATCATCCATTATTGAATATTTTTCCAACACTTCAAAAAACCAGCAGTTACATGGACGGCAGGATTTAGAAGCTTCACTGCATCGTTCACTGGACAAGGAAAACACGGTTGAAACTGCAAATCCTGAAGAAAGCAGAAATTCTGAAGAAAGATTACATTTGAACATGTTTGACAGTGCTGCTCATTCTGACGAGCATGGGTCTTCAAGTTCTGGGGAGTTCAAATTTGATAAAGTTGATACTCTGAACAATCAGAACAAGATAAAAGACATGTGGTTCCAGCATAGAGAGGAAATGGCTATGCAAAATGGGATTCAGAATTGGAGATTCTTCCAGATGTTGCCCACTGGAACCAATGGATAAACAACTCCTCTTATGAATTTTCTGTTGCCCTGCAAGTGTGTTTTTATGTTTTTTGCAGGGTTATACTTCAGTAGTTTGTATCATCATAAAACTTAAGCAGCTAATTAGCTGTAGAGAAACATTTCATGTCTCATATCCATCCATTTTGCATATTTAGTTATACAGTGGATTTTTTTAAAAGCTATTGATCAGTGTTCATACCATGATCTTCAACATCTGGAATAACTGTGTTAGATCAATTGGAAATTCTATAGGTCAGAAAAGATTGGTTCATCTTTGAACCCAAATTTTTACTGAATAACGTAACGTGGTTGTTAGCAGACAGTTAAATAATAGAGGTGATCTGTCTTATGGTGAAATCAGCTGTTTTTCAGGATCGCAATGAATCTTCGCTTACGCGGACGGAAACCATATTTATACACCCTTTTTTAATTGGATCGGCAGTGATGAGTTCAGTGGCACGGCATAATAACGCACTTTCATGCTAATTTTCCCAGATTTGCTAATGGTATTCTTGATTCGAGTGATTCATGGGCGACACTGCATGTTGCAAGGGCTGATTGTTTAAATCTATTTAGTTTTATGGCACGGAAAATCTTCGAAAGGGAAATTGCTGCGGTGTCGTCAGGTGAACCTGTGAGACAAGGGGCATTACATCAACTGGAATGCACAAGAGATATGCAGTGCCAAATTGCCCAGGAAAAAGCATGTTGGCAAAATAGCAGAGGTTTAAACAATAATCTCAGTACTGTGCGCAGGCGGCAGGGTAAGAACCAGGAGGATGAAAACGTTTTACACATAATCACGTCATAATCAAAGGCATGACTTTACTAATTAATGTTTGTTATTTATCAGATTCTAGTTGTTGGCAATTAGACAAATTAGATTCGTTTATTTTTTAATTCAAGTATTACCATTCAGGTTTAGGATTTGTCTAGGCCGAATAAGAGCTTGCACTAATTAATTATCTTTTCTTGATAAACTAGAATAGTTGTAAAGTGAGACCATGCAACCGGAGTTGTCCTGATAAGAAGAGTTATTTATTTACGGGTGGTAATACTCTTGATCTGGGAATTTCAAGTTATGAGTATGATGGATCAGAAATAATGTTTAAAAAATTAAACACAAAAATGTGGATAGGCACTTTTATAGGTTGTGATGGATGGATACGTAGGCTAGTCTTGGTGTAGGAACACTTTTTCCGATTCCTTTGTGCTTTGTTTTATAAGTTGTTTTTTGCAAGTTTCAGGTTTGAAGAAGATCAGGGCAAGTGTGTTTTGTTAATGTGTTTCTTCTGGTGTTGATTTTGTTGATGATGATTTTTGGATGTTTTGGCATGTTTCAGGGTGTTTTGGGCTCATTTTGATGAGTTTAGGGGTTCTAGGGTCTACGGGGACTTGTTTGGAGGCATCCAAAGGTTTAAGACATCAAAACAAACATTTTTGTCTTTAGGCTTGGCAGGTGAGACGTCTCACAAGAAATTGGGATGTCCCACCTGTCCCCAAGGACATCTCATAAAAACACAAGACAAGAAATTGGGATGTCCCACTTGTCTCCAATGGGAAGTCTCATAAAAACACAAGATGTTTCAATTGAGAGCTGGGTTTTCACAAGAGACATCTTAGCAAAGTCAAAGATGATCTAGATGGATGGGGAAACTTTAAAAAACGCTCATCCCAATTCAGAAACAACTGAAATATGATGGAAAAATATTGAAGTAGTCAAGGAGGGAGAAGGTGAGAAGACTTGGGAAACATCTAGAAACAATTAGGGTGAGTTGAAGAGAGGCTTTTAGGGTTCTTATCTTCCACTTTTGACATAAATATTGATGTAGTCATCATTGTTGATGACATGAGTGGGACAAAACACTAGCTCAAGTAAAAGAGTGGGTGAGTACAATTGGTGCTTGTAGCTTCAAAATCAACTTGTGGTGTGTTGGTCTATGTGTTCTATTCTCTTGTATCTCACTTGCGAGTGAGATCTTAGTCTTAAGTTGGGGAAGAGATTTCTATTGGTTGTCTTGCATTGAGAACAACCATTGTGTGGTTGCAGAGTCTTAAGATCTGCAATATCGATGGAGTGTAATGGGTTTTGGATGTTGCGAGTTTTGTGAACCCCATTGTGGGTTTTCTTGTTTTCTAGCAAAAAGGTGATTTCTTGTTTTCTGGCACAGGATTTGATTATAAAAGGGACACGTCAATGCTAACTTTAACAGAATGGAGCGAAGCAGAGCAGACATAATTTGAAGTCCATTTTGGTTCCTCCTGAGGAGAGAATTGAGCTAGTTAGATAAGCTTATCTAGGTATAATGTCGTTCAGTTCATCTTATATACTTCTCAGGGCATGCCGGTTCATCTCATATACTTCTTAGGCTGAGTCTGCGGGCAACATAGCAGTTGCCCTCCGTTAAAAGTTAGCCTGTTTTGGCTGGATTTTACTGAGAACCCTTTCCATGTTAGCTTGTTGCCTTCATACAGCCTCTCCCGTGAAGTCATAGGGTTAAAGGAAAGGGAAAACTAAGAGCATCGTGAATGACACTCGGGAAACACCTTAGAAATAAATGAGTATTAGAGGAGGAAACCCAAGTTGGGGCACAACCAAATGTTCGCATAGACTGGCTTGTTACAAAATAGATTAACATAGAATTAGATGAGGCAAAGAGCTCTCAATTAAGGATAGAGAGAATTCCAATGGTGACTCCACATAATAAAAAGGAAAAACTTCCTTGCAGAGATTACTGATGCTAAGTGTAACTGGAACACGCAGGTCTTTGCCATAGTTGCAGCAGATGAACCAATTGATGACTGTCCAGATTGAACTTGGATGCTTGAGATGTGAGTTGAAAATATGTGAGGCAAAAGATCTGCAACTTCTCCAACCTGGTAAGCAAACATTTGTTAAAATACTCTGTCTTTTGAAATAGAACATTGCATCTTCGCTTTCAAATATAATATAAAATAGTAGGCCTAATAACTTTCCATAGAAAATTAAGATTAGTAGAAGTAATGTTCAAGAATCCGAATATGACATCCTCTTGAGATAGCTTGTATGATGGAAAAGCTTTAGAAGCCCACTACCATACATGTTGAGCAAAGGGACATTGCCAAAATAGATGGACAAAGTCATCATGTCCACCACATAGAGGGCAATTGGGATTAGGAATCCCTAGATATTCTAAACGTTTTCCAATAGGTAGACCATGGTGGAGAAGGTACCAAAGGAACTGCTTAATTTTGGGGAGGGTCAGAAGTTTCCAAATAAGTTGGAAGAGAGGGATCCAAAATGTTTCTGACTCTTGTTTGTGCCAATACTTATTGCAACGTTGAATGACTTCAGATGGGTCGTGCATGAGATGAAAGGGGACAGATGGCCGATAGGGCAAGAGTTTAAACCCATTAAGCCATTGAAGGCCATGAAAAAGGCTTTGCACTGTAACATCCAGATGCTAGTGACCATGGAGAAAAGAGTAAATCTGAACTAGGTAATGGTTCATTGCAGCCGACTCCCCATACAATGTGTTAAACTCGACCCCTGAAATCCAACGACTAGCCAGCTTAAGACAATTCAAGGAAATGACACCCTTTCGATACCACGAGGTAGCCACCTTAGCATTTGTGATAGCAAGGGGAGCGGGCGACAGAGGTAACCACCACGGACACACTTTAGAGAGGATAGTAGGGTTGATTTTAACGTTAGTCCAGTCTATGTGAGTGTGTACAATTTGCCAGGCCCTCCAAATGCTTTTGAAAACATGAGATCCGGGAAGAATGATAGTGAGGGGGGAAAGAATCCAATTAACGAAATGGATGTCTTTCCAGAAGGGCTTATTTTTAGGAAAGGCTTGATGAAGCCTTAATTGGAGGAGGGTCCCTATAATATTTGAGGCATCTAAATGTTGTACCAACCACTTAGCAACCAGGGTAATTCCTTGCTTATAGGAGTTCAAAAGGCCTAAGCCACCCTTATTCTTGGGGAGAGTAACAATAGTCCAAGCGACACGATGAAAGCCTTTTTGAGAGTCCTTGGAGGACCACATAAAGTCACGGAATAACCGTTCTAGCTTCTGGTAGGCAGCTTGGGAGGGGGCCCAACACGAAGAGTAATACACATGGGTGGACGCGCATATGGACTTACAAACAAGGTATTTACCCGCAAGTGTGAGGGGTTTAGTTTTCCATTTATCGAGTTTCTTTTGAATTCGATGAATAACTTGCTCCCAAAGGATAGATGTTGAGCCTCTAAAGCGGAAAGGGATTCCCAGAATCTTAACGATGTCTTGATCTTGAAGCTGCTTCCAATTATAGTGGGTCACATGTTTGTAATTGCCCTTAAAGCTATAAACAGAGGATTTATTCCAATTAATTATGGAACCTGAGAGTGTGCAATATTGCTCCACCCTTGATAAGAGGCGGTGCAAATTGGTGGCTGTGTTTTGAACTAGAAAAAAGGAGTCATCGGCGAAGTGCATATTGAGAAGCTGTTGTTGAGAGGAGGAAAGGCTAACCCCAGTGAGAACTTTAGTTTGAATGTCCAGGTTAATTTGATGACAACGAAAGTCTGATGCGATGATAAAGAGATAGGGGGCGAGAGGACAACCTTGGCGCACAGACCTATGTATTGGAAAGGGAGAGGTAATGCCGAAGGTAGTGGCAATTCTTGTAGTAGCATCTGAGAATAAGCAGTTCACCATATGCAAGAATTTAGGTCCAAAACCAAGTTTGGTCATAGTTTGCAAGATAAAATCCCACTTAATGTTGTCATAAGCCTTGGCATAATCAAGTTTCACTAGGAGAATATCTTGTCCATCATCCTCAGCCCACTTGAGACCTTCCCACGCTGCGACCACATTGTCTAAAATATATCTACCAGGAACAAATCCTGTTTGCTGAGGGGATATGATCTGACCAAGAATTTTTTTTAACCGTAAGGCAAGGCACTTCACCCAAATTTTATACACTACGTTGAGAAGAGTTATGGGATGCCAATTGGAGATATCGGTTAGATCCCCAGACTTGGGGAGGAGACGAATTACCCCTTGATTTAGATTGGGCCCAAGGGAACTAGTTAAGAGAGCCTCGTTAATGACCTGCAAAAGATCCTTGTCCACCAATTCCCAATGATTTTGAAAAAATTCTACAGGAAACCCATCATAACCAGGAGCCTTTCCTCGACTTAACTTGGAACAGGTCTCCTGTAGCTTCGCCAGACTGATATTAGCGTCAAGACTTTGTAGCATAGTGGGATTAATAAGG
>MNCI01036184.1:308410-322828 GCA_015680685.1 Gnetum montanum | reverse complement strand
AAGGGCTATATCCAGTTCAATACAATAACGGCGAATTTGAGTTCCATTGATTGCTGTACAATGATTGGAAATAATAGGGCCTAGGATGCTCACAATGTCCCTCTCAACAAATGAGAAAATGAGTGGAAGATTGGGCAGTTCCATGTAACAAGGAATTATATTAAAAATCGGGTCATTGACATTAAAGTCAAAACTCCATGTGCGTGCGATTAGGGTTGCGTTTCTTGTTGGAAATTTTTTTTGAGAGAGAGCCTTTTCGACCTGGGAAGCATCAAATAATTCTACCAAAATGAAGTGACGAGCGTAGTAACAAGCATGAGAAACCTCAATGCCATGGGGCTGAAAAAGGCTATGGACTTGAGTGTTTAAACTTGGGGACCTTGGTAAAAACCCCACAATTTGAAAAAACAGAAAACGAGATGTGAAATCTTTAGAAACTGCTTCAAAAATATCATCTGGTAAAAGAAAATTAATTTGAGGTGAGGTAGATAAACTTCCTGAGGAAATGCAGAAGCTAATGAATCCATCATTGTGACTTGCCCACACTTGAGCTGCGCGCTTTCCAGACACCAATCTGCAACCTTGATTGCAGGAAAACCCTCACCACCAGTGTGCGTGTCCACCCATTGCGGGCAAGGTCCAGGACAGCGTTGCAGAAAGAAAAAATGGCCAGGAAAAACAGAAATCGCGACTAGGGTTGGCCAGTAACGTCAAAGCTGCCTTGCACCCGACCAAACACTGGGCTAGCGATGGACGACGACGGCACCACAGAAGGCGGAGCACAGGAGGGCTCAGCAACGCAGTGGCGCCCAACGGAAGAAAAGAGCGCCAACGGTTATTTTCTGTTTAGGTCATATCAGAAAAGCTGTCGGCATCGGTTCGGTCATTGCCAATATCAACCATGAATTATTTTCTTCAGTAAAGGATGTGATTTCAGGTGCTCTAGAAAACCGCAATGTGCTTCAGGTGCATTGTATCAGTGCGTAGTAGATCTATTCTGCTCTGCCAAAATTTGAAAAAGTCGCTGCTTCTAAAAAGGTTGTATGATGACCTCTGTTCTATTTTGTGTGTTTTGTTTCAGCATAATCCCAAGGATTATGTTAAAACGCTACACTCAAGGTCGCTAAGACACACCTTATTATTCATGCCGACTATTATATTAACACAACAATCATTAAATATATTTCTTAAATTTTGTGGTGCTTTCATGCCCATCCTACCCATAAGAATCATTAATCTTTTATTTTTTAAAAAAAAAATTTAAATAAAAATTCCTTAAATTTTACTAGATGTTTTTGCATGATTATTATATCTAAAACTTAAACTGAAATTTTATTATATCTCGATACCCTCTCAATCTAATAAATAGTAAAAGTATACATGGCTTTTCCTTCTAAATTTTCCCAAAGTTTCAAATACTATTTGTTTTACCAAATTGCAAACTTGGTTAGGATTAGAATAGAGAATGTACTCTTGAATATTTTATTTATTAAGCCATAGAACTCCCTCATTAAGACCTCATTTATTATGGGTTTCCATCATCAATTTTTTTAGAATATTTATTTAATGAAGATGAAGAAAGATTATGAGTATAGACTATAAACTAACAAATAACTTTAACTTCCAACGACATCATATTTTCTTCAAGAAGCATAATATTAAATTTGTTTGTTTATTCCCTTTAAATTCGTCAAGCAAAAAAATCTTTTGAATTTCTTTTATTCGTTTTCAATATTTATTTGATAAAGTAGGACTTCATACAAGAGGAGGAAGGTTAGCATCAAGCTGGTAGTTGGTTATAAAACCTTGACAAATCTCATTGATGAGTTCTTTTTTCAGATTTTGCAAATGCTAAGGCATTTCCTAGATATGATGTGCAACAATCATAGGGCTCGGTTACCATGGAAAATGAGTAACATCTCATTAGGGCATCTTCTAAAAATGACATGCAACATTGTTGCTCATAATAAAGATTTAGGCAAATGACAAAAAAAGCCTCATGTAGCTGACCCCATTTTGTTGGAACAAGGCTAGGATGATGATGATGAGAGTAAGAATTCATATAGCATATCCATAAAGAATAGTAGGTTGAATAATGGCATGATAAAGTTGTTTTCAGGTATAATAGATTTCTTCCTATATTTACTTTTTAAGGAAAATAAGGCTTTCATACTACTTGCAACTCTTTGAGTAATGCAGGAATTCTATTTGTAATTGTAAGAGCATTCTAGGCCAAAATATTTGTAAGAGGAAATTATGTCTATATCCAGTACTAAAATTCCACATCTTGCATGTGTCACAGATCATAATTTTTGTTTTTTAGACATTAACTTTTATTCTTAAGTGATGAGACCTAATATGTCAGGTAGCTGAGTCATTTGGACATGGTGAAGCATCATTTTGTCAAGTGTATCAATCAGTTGAGATATCGCAGATGCTACGTTGCATTTGCATTGTAGCATCCTTGTCGATGCATCTCAATTGGCTACTACACCATAGATGCTATATTGCAATTGCTATAACTTAGTTGTGCCAATGCATCCTTATTGATACATCCTGTTGATGAACCCAAATGGATTAACACATCCCTATCGACACAATGGCTATATTTGCTTATAAATATGTGAGCATTTGCAATGTATTTAGCACCATTTAGTTAATAGTGTAGTTGAACTCTTGCAGTTTTATTTTGTATTCTTAGCAAGCAGTTAGTGAGTGCCTGTAATGTGGATATGAGTTAATTGTACGACATCTTATTTGAGTGGCATTGTACCTAAACACATTTCATGAATGACAATAAGATCAATATTGATTCATAGTCATTGCAGCACTTTGACTTAGAATAGATTTACTTTCAATGCAATTTACTTTTTATGTACTTAGTTAATATTTACAATTCCATGCACATTAATCAACCAATAAAATGAGCATGACCACTTTCGAGTTTAAACACATATTCACTTGGTAATCCTGGTAGTGTTATTACTTGGTTTGCCTAGTAGCATAACACTTTGATAATCTTAGTAGTGGGTACGTGAGTTCAGGATGCATACAACAAACTAGGAACAAATACTCATCATTCTTAGGGCAGTTTAGGATTTATCTTCTTATTAATTAGATTAAATAATTAATTTTCATACTTTCATATAACTTAGCCTTAGTCGCACAACATCAATAATCATATGCCTCACTTTGGACTAAATTATATGTGATAAAGCTACTACTAGTCCAAGTTAGAAGACTACGATCTATGATCAATGCTTTACAATCTAGATACCACACTAGTTCCATCCATGGAATTCGATCAGATTACATGTGAATGCTTGTGATTTGTATGGTTTGGTGTAAGGGATACTCGCTGCTCATCAGTACACTTAGATTGAATAATGGAGAAAAAAAGATAATGATACAACAAAAGGTCTATATGGTTTTTTTTTTGGTTAAATCCACTATAAGGTGGTCACTTTTTTGAGTTAATATTTAATTTTCATGATACAAATGTAGTATCTATCAAATAGATTTTTTGGATTTCAAATGTAAAAAAGTTTTAGTCTCATTTTTTGTTATGCTTTGATTGCTCTTCAATTCTTTCTATAGATAAAACACCTTTCATCATCTTTTGGTTTTTCTAGATGTTGTTCCTTTTATCATCCTTAAATTTATTCCTTTTGTTTTGGCTACTCATGATCTTTTCTACTAATTTTTCTTCTCGTTTCATTGAAAAAATACAAGAAATAATTAAAATCAAATAAAAGTGGAGGAAAAAAATAATGGAAATAAAAAGTAGCTTATTGAGGGTACTTCTAGTTGCTTTCCTTCAATCTTTAGAGAAGCAAATGATTTCATTTCTGGCATATCAACCTTTACATTATCATATTCTTCATAAGAATGACTTTCTGATTTTGGATTAGCAACATTTGCATTATCATTTTCTTTATTGGTATGAACCTTAGAGAGAATAGATAACAACTCAATTTGTAGTTACAACTAGAAATAGTCCTATCAAACTCTTACTCTATGTTGATTATGTTGCCTCAATTTCAAATTCAATGGAAGAATTACAACAAATGCTTAATACCCTTGATGAATTTTGTTAGCACTTAGTGACGAGTAAAGGGTATCCCCTATCTCCAACCATATGAATCATAAGCATTCACATGCAATCCAATCGAATTCTGTGAATGGGACTAATGTGTTATCTAGATTATTAAGCATTGATTGCAGGTCGTTGTCTTCTCACTTGGACCAATGGTAGCTTTATCATGTATCGTTTATAGTCCAAAGTAAGACATATGATTATTGATGTTGTTGTGGCCTTAAACTAACTAAATAATAACATAAAAATTAATTATTTAATATAATTAATGATAAAATTAAATCCAAAACTATCCTAAGGTGATGAGTGGCATTTTCAGCTTGCTATACACATCCTGAATTCATGTAGCCACTACTGGGATTACCAAGTGTTATGCTACTGGGCAAACTAAGCAATAATGCTATTGGAATTACCAAGAGAATATGTGTTTATGCTTGAAACTGGCATGCTCATTCCACCAATTGATTAATGTGCATGGAAATGTAAACATTAACTAAGTACATAGAAAGTAAATTAAATTGAAATTAAATATATTCTAAGTCAAAGTGCTACAATGAATATGAATCAGTCTCAATCTTATTGTTGTTCATGGAATGTGTCCAGGTACAATGCCACTTGAATAAGATGTTGTATAGCTGACTTAAATCCACATTGTGAGCACTCACTGACTATCCTCTAATATTATAAAATAAAATTGTAAGAATCTCACTACACTATTGACCAAATGGTGCCAAATACATGGAGGATGTTTGCATATTTATTGGCAAATATAGGCATTGCATCGATGGGATTACGTTAATGCATTTGGCTACATCAACAAGGATGCATCAATGGGGATGCCTCAACATAGCTAAGTTATAGTAGATGTGATATAGCATCTACGATGTAGCAGCCAACTAAGATGCACCTATAAGGATAATACAACATAGATGCAATGTAGTATCTACAATATAGCATTTACGATATCCCAACAACTCAGCTACTTGACATATCAAGTCTCATCATATATCTCAACGACTAACTAAAAACTCATCCTTGAGCTATATATAAATAGACAAAGTTCCATTACAAAGATTGTGGGGTGACCAAGGCTAGATTAGCTACCATTACAAAATTGGAATGTTGCATTACAAAATTTTATTCAAGTGGATGTATTACAAAATGACAAAATGACTCTTTAGACATTAACGTTTACAAAATTGTAGAGGTCTTCAAAAATTCACCAAAGATGAATCTTCTTGTTGTTGCCAATGGTGGTAGACTTCTAACTATGATTGTTAAGTTGGTGCTTTTCTTTTTTATGAAGACATTTTTGAAGGATGGGCTAAAATTTCTCTTCATCATCCCATGGGTCCAGTAATCATGTGATGTTTGAGTTTTAATCCTTGTATGTGCTACCATTTGTCCATGGGCATATCCTCCTTTTGGCTTTTTTTCCTTTGCTTTT
The DNA here is from genome assembly GCA_015680685.1 of Gnetum montanum. Lineage (NCBI taxonomy): Eukaryota > Viridiplantae > Streptophyta > Gnetopsida > Gnetales > Gnetaceae > Gnetum > Gnetum montanum. The sequence continues at coordinate 317,285 of MNCI01036184.1, read as the reverse complement.
ACAAGACCTTCAACCTCAAGCATTCCGTTTGGCATTATTTGAAATCACCGAAGAATCAACATTAGTTTGGTAATGGTTCCTAAATGATTAATCGTTTCTAAATCCTTAGCTCAAAATTTGAAAAAAATTTAGCATTTAGATGCAAGGTGATTTCATAGTAATGATCTCAAAGGCTCTACGGTAACTAAAATCATAAAGTTATTCAAGTCATTTTGATTATTTTTACTATTAGTTACCATAATGTTTGAAAACAGAGTGTTCGAAAAATTTCAAAAATTACATCCTTAGCCTCCACGATAAATGAGCTCAACTTCAAAAGCTCACAAATTTTTTAATAACTAAAACCAAAGGTCTAGTTCACAAGATGACTAAGAAATATTGAATTTAGAGGACAATTTAATATAAAAGTTAGTTGAAATTACTTGAAATTAATGAGAAGTAGTCCCAAAATCATGCATAAAGTTTGAGAAGTTTCTCATGATGTCTTAGAAGACATGATGTTCTAATTTAAAGCCATGATCAACAAAAGTCCTGTAAGTGAGTCCTAACCAAAGTAAGCTCCTACCATAATGTCCTCACATAACCACCTCCATAGATGTCCATGGGCATCTTAGAAGTTAAATGTAGATCATGCCTTTGTTCCAAAAAACACATACACACCTTGGTTAGGATCATGCACTATACTATACAAAACCATTAGGCGCATATGTAGTAGTGAGGTGAATAATTATATGAGAAGGGATTACAGAGATTGGGACGTGAGGTAGCTAACTATGTCCACAATAGGTTCTTGTATCAATTTTGATTAAAATGATCATCATACCTATCCATCCAAGTTTTAGATCAAGTCCATATCATTAACATTAACCTTACATTGATGTGCCCTTGCTTAACTACCATCACGAGTCCACAATAACCACAAAGAATGAACATCACTCCAAAAAGAGAAGAAAAGAGAAGAAGGAAGGAAGGAAGTGCCTTAGTTAAAGGGGTGGCTTCAAGCATGGGTAACATGTCCTTTTAGCTCCATAACTAGTGTTTGTAGTCCATTATTATGTCTAAGGAATGTACTTTGAATTTTCATTATTTTTCTTTCTTTTCTTCTCTTTTTTTCTTTTTCTTTTTTGTGTGTTTTTTCTTCTTTTCTTTTCATGGAAACAACACCATGCAAAGACATGCTTCCTATTTAGTAGTCAATGATAGGAGCAATGATATGTTTCATGAAAAGTCATAGGTCATAAGAAGGAAGTTAAGAAGAGAACCCAACAAATCCCATTGAGGTCACATCCTTTTCCATTCCCACTTGGTCTTTTTCATCTTTCTTCAAGGCACAATGATCATTAGTTAATTTTAGTTTCATGTAAGAAGAACCATATTGCTTTCATGATAAAGACCTTTTATTTAGAGGAATTAAAGAGATGGATGATGTGGTTTCGTTGCATTACACAATTATTTATGCAACCATTTTGATAACATAACACAAAGACCCAACACATAGCATTGACTTCTGCATCATAACTAGCAACATCGTTATTAACAAAAACATAATAGACATTCATAAGACATAAAAGAAATGACTCAAGAAAAGAGAAAATTATAAAGAAAATAAAAATAACAAGAAATGGAAAACATATTAAAAATTGAAATTTTTTTGAAGAAATAAGAAAATGATAAAAAAGTATAAGACAAAAAGTAAAAATGCACTTATTAGTTCTTGATTCAAAATGGAACATCTCCTCCATGACTAAACTCATAGGTGACTATTCTAAAAATGGACCACACATTCCCTTGGTTATGTACCATAATTTTTCTATTTATCATCTTTAATGATTTGAGTTTTTGCTTGGCAGCATATTTAACATTAATGATAATTAGATTTCGATCATTTGGAGACATATATTAAGCTAGATTCAAAGGTGTTTTATTTTTAGAGGGTCTATACATGTTCTCTTTTTTATTTTCTATTTTAGTTCTTGGGTTTCCTTGTTTAACATCTACTTTTGGTGTATAAGTGTAAGATATCTTTCTCTAAGTTCTTTGTTTGGTTCATTTTCTTAGAACTAGAACTAATAAGTGGGTTAGATGTTTCCATGCATCTTTTGAATGGTTTGGTATTCTCATTCTCAAGCCACTAGGTATCTTTTAGTTTAGTGGCTATTGTGGAGACTTGGGTTTGCACATACAGTTGTTCCTTAAGTTTGTTGTGGGTTGGTATAGGAATCGTGTTATCACTTTGAACTTTCAGCTCACAACTACACCCTTTATTATTATTAGTAATGCATGAAATTTTCTATCTCTCCACAATGATAGGTTCATCTTTTATGTTTTATGTTATAGTGATAATGGTTATTAGCTTTTGAGCAAGATTAGAAGACATTGTCATTGTCTTTATGAGAAAGGAGGTTGCACCAGATTGTCCTTGGGCTAGTTTTGATGAGCTAGTAGATCTACTAGTTTGATTCACATGGGTTGGAACTATCCTAAAGAAAGGAAATTTCTAAGACTTATGCTCAAGTCTACTAACATTATCATTCACTTGTATGTTCACTGTGCAAGTGACATTTTTCTGTTGTGGTTATGGTGCCAATCCTTCCTGCATTATTGATGGTGACATATGTTAGAGGGAAGTATGAGAGTATTTAAGATGTGACTGATGATGAGAGGCATGGGATGGTGATCCCATAGGAGATGTTGTGGTTGATGGTATTTAGAAGAGTAGTAATAGTGAGCTGAGGTATGTGAAGTAGAACCATTAGGAGAAATAGGTTATTGAACATAATATTCTTAAGAGTCTGATTGGCGATAGGGGTATTACTCGTGTATTGATGGCATCCCCCATGACTATGGGTTTTGCCATTATTGTTGATAGTAGTCTTGACGTTGATAAGAAGTTTCACTAGGATAGTAATGTTGGTTCAAGGACTGTTTATAATTATCTTGTGGGTAAGGCAATCTCCTAAGTATTTGCTTTTCTATGAACTTAGGATTCAATGTAAAAGCCCTAGTCTCTTGTAGATGTAACATAACTAGGGAATAATCCTTTGGATGTTCATATTAATAGCTATCACATCCATCATCCTCTTCTGTATTTGAGTTTGTAATCTCTTCTACTACAACTATTTTCCCTTTTTGCCAATAAGTGTCCTTACCTGTTTTCTTGTTCTTTTTCCTCTTCTTGTTTTGACAATTTGATCTTCTCTTCTATGATTTTCAAGTTGGTTGTAACTTTTTCATTCATCAACTCCCACGTCTTATCTACCCTTCTTCAATCTTAGCAATAAAATTTTGTATTGGCAAGGTTTTGTGTCAAATCAACTCATTAAGAGCTACCTCTCTTTCCTAATCATAAATATAAATTTCCTTTTTACAAAGAGTTGGATCCAAGTTCTATTCCTCTACGATCTTCTTTGTACATAACTCTCCATCTTCTTTTGTCATTTGTTCTATTAGCCTTTGTATCTGATGGACTCTTAACTTAGATAATTTTCCTTGGGCATAGATCCCAAGGATCTCCCTTGTTTTGTTACAAGGCCCATCTATGATGTGACAAAGCTACTCTTTTTGAGAAAAACTACAACTTGGACATCTATGTAGTAGAGAATAGTATTTGTCCAAGGCTAAATTCAAGGATTCATGATTTTCTTGCTTTCACCCTTGGGTTTGTTTTCTTAGATTGGACACTCTTGAATAGGTTTGGTATTTTTATTTGAAGAGCTCAGGCATTGTGGGTTATCGATGGATTAAATCTAGTTCCAACCATCTATACCAACTTCCAACTTCTTCTATTAGTGTCCTAGGAAAGAGCTTAAGCTTTTGCCACTTACTTATCTTGTATCTGGTCTTTCATTTTCATATCTATCTCTATCTCGATCCCTTATTGTATCTCTATCTCCATACCTATGTTCATCTTTGTTAGAACTAGACATTAGAGGTGAAGAGGAAGATGGTGAATTGGGAGAATCACCATGGCTCTTATATCTCCTCCTATGATCCCTTGATTCATCTCTTCTAGGTTTAGAGAAGGTCCTAGACCTTGAGGTCCTCCTTATTCTAACATTAGCTCCATCCCCTTTACGATTATCTGTGACAGTTTAATGTAGTCCTTGAATATAGTAAAGGTTGGAATAAGCATATGAGATCCCTTTTTGTAGACATTCACTCCAATTCTCTTTAATATAGATCTTATCATTACTACTATTAGTGTTCTCATCATGTGATGGACTATAGGTCCTATGTGAAGAAGACATGTTCATAGTTAATAATATGGGCGTGGCTTAAAATATTAATATTTCCTAAAAGACAAATCATTAATTCTTTTACAACAGTCATTTATAATATAACTAATCTAGATTACTGGCACTATCCCTAACAATGATACCAATGGTGAGCAAAGGGTATTCCCTATGCCCAACCATACGAATCACAAGTGTTCATGTGCAATCTAGTCAAATTCTGTAGATGGGACTACTGTGTTATCTAGATTGTTAAGCATTAATCATAGGTCACTATCTTTTCACTTGGACCAGTGGTAGCTTTATCATGTATAGTTTAGTCCAAAGTAAGGCATATGATTATTGATATTGTTGTGGCCTTAAACTAACTAAATAATAATATAGAATTTAATTATTAAATCTAATTAATAAGAGAAGTAAATCCTAAACTATCCTAAGCCAATGAGTGTCCATTCCCAGCTTGCCATACACATCCTAAACTCACATATCCACTATTGAGATTACGAAGTGTTATGCTACTAGGTGAACGAAGTAATAATGTTGCTGGGATTACCAAGAAAATACGTGTTTACACTTAAACCTATTCATGCTCATTCCATTGATTGATTAATGTGCATGGAAATTGATGAGTGGTAGGTACCCCTATGCCCAACCATATGAATCACAAGCGTTCACACATGATTCAGTTGAATTCCTTAGATGGGACTAGTTGTGGCATCTAGATTGTTAAGCATTGATCATAGGACACTGTCTTCCCACTTGGGCTAGTGGTAGCTTTGTCACATATGGTTTAGTCTAAAGTGAGTCATATGATAATTGATGTTGTTAGGCCCATTTTACTCCTAGTGATAAACATAATTGAGAATGAAATTTATTCCTAAATCTAAGTAATGATGGTAATGTAAATCTACTCTAGCCTAGAGCGATGAGGATCCGATCCTAGCTTACTATACATACCTTGGGCTCATGTAACCATTACTGAGTTACCAAGCATTATGCTACTAGGTGAACCAAGTAATAATACTACTGGGATTACCAAACAATTATACTTAAATGCTTGAAACCAATCGTACTCATGCCGCTTTACTACTGAACAAGCAAGTAAAGTACTTGGAAATGTAAATGGTTAAACTAAGAAAATAATAGAAATTATGCTAAGTAAAATAGTAAAACTAAGTGGATGATGCAATGATGAAAAGTAATCTCGATCCTTATTTCTAAACATGAACTATGCCCAAGTACAGTTCACTCAAATAAAGATTCCGTACAATTGCTCAACACCACACAATAGGCATTCACTTTATTGCTAAAACTACAAAATGAAATTGCAAGAATCTACCTAAGGGTGGAATGAAAGTTATCTAAATCATTCCCCCAAGTGTTGTATTTATAGGCAAGTACACATCCCATGATATCAGATATCCAATGTCGTACCTTGTGATCTGATCTTAGATGCTCAATATCATAGCTTCAATATTGCATACCTGATATCACAGCTAATCAAAAATTGAATTTTTCATAAAACACATGTGACGTAGCATCTACAACATCATAGATGCAACATACCATGTATGACAGAGTAGCCAACCAAGACACACAAATAGAGATGCTACAAACATAGATGCAATGTAGCATCTATGATATCTTTGCTAATTGATGATTCATCATACCCTCAGAACTAAATAAAAACATGTCCTTGAGTTAACATGATAGGACCAAGATTTCTTTACAAAATTGGGAAGGTACGAGATTACTGACTGACTCTAAGTGCCATAGTGGTGTGTACAAAAAATGACACAGTTACATGACAAAATAAAAAAAATTTAAGGTGGCTTGGGATAGTTCGTATTTCAAGCAGTGGTGGCTCTTCCATCAACTTCTTCCCTTTGTTATTAGGCTTCTAGAATTGATATATGTTTAGGAGCACTTGAAGTTTCTGCTCTTTTGTCCTTGTCTTCTTTTCTATTTGCTCTCTTTACTGAGTATGGCACAAAGACTTCCTCAGTTTTAACTATTACATTAGCTTGTTTATTTCACCAAAATTGGTACGTTTTTCCTAAGTACCATTGTTTGCTGTTGGTTAGTGTAGGTCACAAAGGAGATTCTTGAAGTTGTGTCTTTATAGCTTCTATGTTGTGAAGGTCCTCCTTTTGGTGGTCTCTTTGGGATCATCTGCAATCAACAAGGGTATGAAGTTATTAGAATGTTCACACCAGTTCTTAATGGCTCTTTACCTTACTCATACCCTTAATTAGATCAAGTTCTTATCATATTATAATTACAGAGTTTGAAAAATTTTCAAAAAGGAACCCTTTTAGTATTAATTACTTATGACCTTCTATCGTTTCCCTAGCTTATTATGGTCTAAAATAGTTGATATGGTCTATTAGGAGTATTATTTGAATCTTTCTGGCCTTAGTTTGATTGATTAACTTTAAGGTTCTTATTATCTCCTTTTACTTACCCTTTATAATATCTTCTGGGCATTAGGAATTTGTGGCTCAAATTTTCATTCGCTTATATTGCACAATGCACCCCCCTGGTGACTAAGCTGAGCACTCTAGGATCAATAGAATTGAAAAATTTTGGAAATTGAGCTCTGAGGGTGAAGTTATGGCCTTTGGAAGCTAGTGTGTAAGAGGGTTGACGGAAAACTACAAAATCTTTTATTGCTACAAATGAGAGATGAAAAATTTCACTAACTCCTGTGCATATATATACTATTTTTATATTCACGACATCGTAGATATGACATTGTAGGTGCCTACAACATCGTGACTATGACGTCACCATTGAAAAAATGAGTCAAATGAAATGTTTGAAAGATATAAAGCTTGTCTAGAGGATCACAGGCCATGAGTGATGCATGGTTTTCAACAATTTAGCATTTAATGTTCATGAAGAAGGAATCTCAACCAACGAAAGTTTATGGTATGGATAAGAAATGGATAATGAATTTTTGATGTACGAATAGATTATTAGATGATATGGGAATTTTATTAGATTTTTTGGAAGGCACAAGATGATGTGGAATTACTTGGTAAGTATGAAATACAAGAGTTATACAAGTGGGTCCTTCCCAAAGTAGGCTTCAGCACTTAATGCCCTTATATAACCACACCTAAAAGTTTTCTTAGGCACTCAAGGAGTTATATGTAAGACATACCTGTCTAGCAAAATACACATGTTAGTATCACCAGATTGGAAAAATAATACTATATTATACAAAACCACAATTTATGATTAAATATATAGTAAGGTGAGATGGACTTAGAAGGGATTGCAGAAATCAGGACATGAGGTATCTTACCATAGGTGATGAGTGGTGAGATACCCCTATGCTCAACCATATGAATCACAAGTGTTCACACATGATCTGATCGAATTTCATGGATGGGACTAGTTGTGGCATCTAGATTGCTATGCTTTGATCGTAGTTCATTATCTTTCCACTTGGACTAGTGGTAGTTATGTCACGTATGGTTTAGTTGAAAGTAAGGCATATGATGTTGTTTCTAATTCTATGCTACTCCTGATGATGATAGTGAGATGAATTAATTAAACTAATGAAAGATAGAAAACAAGATCTAAACTAGCCTATGTGCGATGAGTACCCACACTTAATTATCTGTACATGTCTTGGACTTTGTGAGGCTACTTTTGGGATTGCCAAGCTTATGTCACTGGTTATGCCAAACAATACACTTTTGGAATACAAAGTGTCTACACTTAAACACTCTTGATTAAGGTGTACACATTCTACTTAGTAACTAGAATAGTAAATAGCAATAAATGGAAATGATGGCAATAATCTCGATCTTTATTGCTAGTCATGTAATGTGTCCAAGTATGTCACACTCAAAGAAATGTGTTGTACTATTACAAACATCACACTGTAGGCATTCAGAAAATATTCTAACTTTGGAGAAAACAAACTACAAGAGCTCCACTACTCTGACTGAAAAACTATAAGGAAATTGTGAGCCCAAGTGCTATATTTATAAGTCAGAGCATAACCTATGATGTCGAATATCTGACATTGCATCTTGGCCCCAACATCGTGTACCCAACATTGTGTATCCAATGTCGGGGCACTGATAATAAGGCTCTGAAATAAGGCTTTGATACAAGGCTCTAATAACAAGGCTCCAATGTTAAGGCTAGGAAAATCATGAATCATTAATAGGTGAAATGAATCCTTGTGTGTTATTAATGATTAAAGTAATCATTAGCCCTTCTCTCCAAGATTTGAACCAAGTCTAAACCACTTTTCAATGACATCGCATTGTTTCATCTCTAAGAGTTACAACCATACGACTATCACTATTGCAAGGAGTATTACCACTTGGCATATTGTTCAAGGCATGAGTTTATTCATGACACTTATTGATGAGACGCGATATGCACAAGTTGTGATATCGCGTACGTGATATCGCGGCTGCTGCAATATCGCATCCCCTACGATATCGTGTATGCGATATCGCGGCGTCCCTTGCAATATCGCGTACGCGATATTACGGTCTGCCTTCAAATCTATAAATAAGAGGCGGTACTCCCCTCATTTCGATATAGAGGCTAGAAGTAGCGAAGCTTTGGCGGATTGATCACCCCAGAGATAGAATATTTTCCATGTGCCCGAAGTA
>MNCI01036184.1:263418-284776 GCA_015680685.1 Gnetum montanum | reverse complement strand
AAAGCAATAAATAACATGAAATAAATAACAATAAATAAACTAAGTGAATGCTGCAATGATGAAGTAATCTTGATCTTTATTGCTGGTCATGTGCGTGTCCAAGTACGGCACACTCGAATAAAGACACCGTACAATCACATTCACCACACTGCGGGCAGACATGGGAAAATTCTAACTCTGGAGGGATCAAACTGCCAGAGCTTCGCTACACTAAACTGGGATGTGAAATGAGGGAGAGCCGCCTCTTATTTATAGAATTGACGGCTGACTGCGATATCGCGTATGCAATATCGCAGGGAAGGACGCGATATCGCGGCCGACGCAGACCGTGTCTCATCAGTCTCCTCAAGGTAGACACTTGCGCATAGGTTTGGTATCTTTTATTGAGAAGTTCTAACATGGTTGACCATCGTCTAATTGAATTTGGTTCCAATGATCTATACCATACCTCAGCTTTATCAATTAGTATCTTGGGAAAGAGCTTAAGCTTTCTCCATTTACTGTCCACATTGTTGAGCACACAAGCGTCATGGAAGGCTTGTAAATGATGTTGCGGATTTGAATCATAGCCTCTTGCAAGTTTTGGGATATTATTCAGGTTGAGCTTAGGTAGTCGACTCTTCTTGCGATGCCTGCGAGATATCTTAATGGCCTTTATGATGTGCATTAGGCTTTTAGGGACTAATAGGGGTTTATCATCCTCAGACAAGTTGTGATTAAAATCTCTATTTGATTGATGGTGACGATGTGACTTGTGTTCATGTTGATGACCTTGAGTGTGTCTGTGGGTTTGATTTTTGCTTTTATTTCAATCCTTTTGTGGATCTCTATCTCTATACCTACGTTCATCTTCATTAGAATTAGACATTGAAGTTGAGGGGGAAGATGAAAAGGAGGAATTGGTAGGATAGCCATGGCTTTTATAATGTTCCTCAAGATCCCTTAGTTTATCATTTCTAAGTACTAAGGAGGTCTTAGGCCTTGAGGCCTTTCCTAGTTTAGGATTGATGTCATCTTCTTCAAGATTGTCTGCCTTAGGTGAATGTAGTCTTTGAGTGTCATTAGGATGGCCATGGTCTTGAAAAACCCCTTCATAAGCTGGATTACTCCAATCTTCTTCATTGTATATTTCATTAGTTCTCTAATGAATAGGTGTGCTATACAATTCATAATCATTTTCGTGTGAGCAAGACATTGTTGTCGATTTGTGGTGTGTGTTTGAATACTTCTTAAAAGATATATCATGAATACCCTTTTATAGTGATCCTGTGTAATATAATTAATCTAGATAATTAGCACCATCCTCGGCAATGGCACCAATGATGAGTGGCAAGGGACCCTTATGCTCAACCATACGAATACGAGCGTGTGTTCATGATCTGGTTGAACTCTACAGATGGACTAGTTGTGGCACCTAGACAGTTATACGTTGATGACAATTCGTTGTCTTCCCACTTGGACTAGTAGTAGCATTGTCACATATGATTTAGTCCACAGTGAGGCATATGATGTTTTCCTAATTCTACATTACTCCTGATAATATAAAAGATAAATTGATTAAACTAATAATGGAAGCAAAACCTAAATTAGCCTATGGCAATGGTATCCATCCTTAACCATCCATATACATCTTGGACTTCATGGGATTACTACTGGGCATGCCAATTATTCACACTTAAACACTCATGATTAAGACGTACACATTGTGCTTAATGATAGGAAAAGTAAATAACAATAAATCAAACTGTTAACTAAAGAAGGCATTAAATAATTAAAACAACAAAAATTAATCTAAGTGAATTCTACAATGATTAAAGTAATCTCGATCTTTATTGCCAATCATGCACCTGTCCAAGTATGTCACACTCAAATAAAGGTGCTGTGTAATTACAAATGTCACACTGTGGGCATGCACTGGGAATAACTAGCTTGAAAGAAAGAAACTAAAAACTGAAAACTAAACTACTAAAAGAACTAGAAAAATAAGAACTTCCCTAAAATCTATCAACTGTGCACCTGAGTGTTGTATTTAGAGGCTAACATAGGAATCACAATATCATGTATATGATATTGTATCCAGGTTGTGATCTTGCGTACCCGATATTGGGGCCTCGCAAACTGCGATTCATCAATAATGAATGATAAAGAAATAGACTAATACATGCCCATAGAGTGTCACCATATGCAAAAGAGACAATAATTTTGTTGAAAATTTGGTATGTTCTAGCAAGTTTAACATGTAGGTCGGTGTCTATATTTAGTCACACCATGATCTTATGTATACAACATCATGGTATATAAAACTATCTATGGTGGTTTGTATTATATTCAAGTTAGTTATATATAATCAAGTCTTTTAACTAATAATAACAATTCCTTGTATTTGTTTATTCACTTGATGTGATTATTCAAGTTAGTATGTACAGTACAAAATAGCAATGTAAAATAGAATGTACAACTCAATATATATTGTATGATAGAGATATATTGTTATTTTATTTTTCTTTGTTACTTTTTTTATTTATGTTTTTTAGGTTTGATGTATATAATGTTGTGAATTTGTTATATCTCATGGTGTATGTTTATTTCAATTCAATAGTTATCAAATCATTTCTATTATATCTCACACTTGGTAATTAACATCACAAAACTTCAACATGGTATTTGACCATCAGGTTTTGATGACTTTTAAAGTGCCACTGTGAAGTGTTCACAATGTAGTAGTAGTTAGGTGCCATTGTGAAGTGTTCACAATGTAGTAGTAGTTAGGTGCATTAAATGGAATGGATATGAAAATCAACTATTGAATTTCATTTTTCACATTGCATACAAATTGCAAAAACTGTAGAGAAAGAGAACATAGTAATAGAATGGTTTGTGATTTTGTTGTTTTTTAGTTAAATTAGGTTGTGTTTTAGGTTTTTAATTAATTTATAAGGAGGAGAACCGTGTGAAATGAATTGAAATAAATATGCATAATGTTTTTTGCATTTCAAATTTTAAATTTTATAAAAAGCTTTAATTTTTCTTCTATTTTCAGACCAACTATTTGACAAAATGACTTGTGGTACCAAAGGTCATGGACAAGCATGATGTTTATCAAGGAGGAAGTGTGACTAGTGTAGCTTGTCTTCAACATCATCAAAACATACAAAGAGTGAAACATTGTTGCCTTCATCACCACCAACACTGCAACCATATAGCCACCATGGTAATCCCCATAGTGAACCCTCTAGTTCTAAAGTGACCATGAAAAAGGTCAAATTGCATTCAACAATGGCTTCTCATTATGAGGCGATGATTAACAAAACAAAAAAATTTGACCTGCTATTGACCATGGAGGAGTACATCAGATATGTGGGCCAAGGTTAGTGTTTAGTATTATTATTATGATCTAGTATTGGCCACAAAGTTAGTTAAGGAAGGACACGGTGCAGAATTGGAGAGGTCTAGTTTGACACCTTTTATAGAGTTTGCAATGTTGAGAAATGGTGTAGTTGTAGACAATTTCATGAGGACCTATAGTAATGGTTGGTTTCTATATCAATTTGAAATTTGAAAAAAATTTCTTGTGATTTTGTTTTTAGACAATGAAGACAAATTATGTCTTGAAAGAGTTAATTTTTTCCAAACATGTTTTGTCAATCAGGATGAGTGGGAAAAGCCTCCACCACTACCACTATGAGAATTTTAATCTCATAATTGAAGATGCCATACTTTGGTTTGGTAGATATCATTACTTGTTGTGTTGTTATTAAGGACATGAAAAATGTGATCTTGTGGCCTTAATTGAGTTTGCTTTATGCTGTGGTGAAATAAAGAAGTCGTGTAGATTAGTTGTCAATTTTGAAGATGGAGATGAAAGGGTAGGAATTATCATACTACATAGTGTTTATTCCTCATTTCTCTTATGGCTACCTTCTTCCTACCCTTTATTAAGGTATTCAATAATTCTAATATTATGGATGGAGCAAGGTGGAATCAAACTACTTGTCACCATCCATGGTGCATGCGATATTACAATACCATAGCTTTGAAAACAAGGTTGTACACTTGGAGTCAACCACTGACTTCTTCAAAGCATTAGTAGAGAATAGTCTCTTAGAGGAGACATGATATAACAAGGTTGAAAAGATTTTTGAAAGTCTAAACACAAATGACTTTCTAGCAATAATCAAAGACATGGTAAATAAAGATATTAGTTGGCTCGAAGATAAGTGCTATCGCGATGAGTAATGATTTATTGTTGGATTTCATGTATACGAATTTCACTAAGGTGAGACATTACTTTAAGGCTGAAGCCTAATGCTTAGGAAGAATTACGTAATATTTGATGTAGCTTTGACATAAAATGAGGCATGGAATAAAGACATAAGGTTTGCTTAATAAAAAAGAAGAAGATAAGTATACCATAACATTTTTGAAGTAGGAGGAAGGGGGTTGAAGATGCATAAAAGCAAGAAATAACTGCAGTGATATAAGCAAGGGACACGGTGGGTTTCAGCACTGACGAGGAACTTGCAAGAACACTAGAGAAATCAACGGTGGAGAAAATGGAATTGGAGGGAGGGTCACAAGTTCATTGTAATATCATGCACATGTTCTTCGTATTGTATCGTTTTATGTCACTTGCTAATAAGTCGATCACTGGTGCGATCCATAAAGATGAGCTGTAATTTCAAAATTCGGAATACTGGACGGTATACCTTTTAATGCAGAAAATTTTGATAGTACAAGTGTAGTCTTAGCTTATTTTTACTTTGTCAAAAAATTTGATTGGATATTGCAGTCTGAGAGAGCACAAAAACCGCCCTTCACTGTGAAGCGCTGGTCTGCGAAATGTCTGGTTTCTTCGAGCACGATACGAATCATGGCTCCGGCGTCGGTCGATACGCAGGGAAAACTGCTTAACCAAATGCAGATTCACAAATCGCTTGCCTGAAATCCAGTTGCTAATTCCTCGTCCAACAACAGTAGCAGCATGAGTAAAGTAATCAGCCTAAATGTCGGGGGCAAAATCTTCCAAACCACGCCAGAAACGCTCACGGGAGCAGATCCGGACTCGGTCTTGTCCAATCTACGAATCACAGAGTCGGGTTCCCCGCCGTTCTTCGACCGCGACCCAGAGCTTTTCCAGAACCTCCTTTACATTCTCCGCCACGGCAGCCTTCCGCAAACCCTAAAAACCCTAACTCTCGGAACGTTTCCCGATTCGCTCGTCGCAGAGGCCCGATTCTACGGAGCAGAGGCCGCGCTGAGAGCAGCAGCACGGCCGCGGCCGCTGAACGGCCTGGATCTCGAGCGCGAGTCACTTCTCATTCCGAACGGCCGCGATTTCCCGTCCGCCATTGCCGCGGTAGCCGAGGACGGATCCATCGCAGTGGCACACGGAAGCAAAATTTCGCCCTACGACAGTTTCCTCCGCCGGCGCCGCGCGACCGTGACTTGCTTCAGCTGCGTAGACGCGCTCGCTCTTCTGACGCCCTCGCTTGCGGCCGCTGGCGCCGTTGATCGAGCCGGCCTCCATTTTTTTGACCTCGGCACCTACGCTTGCTCTCATGTTGTCCACTGGAACATTCCAGAAGCTCCTGGAATCGCCCTTCATGATCCGACCGTTCAGGCCCTCGCCGTTTCCAGAGGAGATAAGGTTTTCGCGGCCTTCGAGAGCAGCCGGAAAAATGCCAACACCGTTCTGGTTATTGATGGCCGGAGTTTGCAGGTTTCCGGCGAACTCGGACGCCAGCTAGGCGGCGCTGCGGATCTGGAGGCGCCCGGGAAACTGGAGTGGGTCGACAGCCAGGGTTTGCTGTTTTGTAGCTCCGTCACTGGTGCGGCCTTTGGCCATAGCGGTGTTCTTAGGGTTTTCGATGTTAGGGTTTCCCAGGAGATCTGGAAGTATCGCGAAAGCACCAGCGGCACGGCTCCTGGATCCGATTGCTTTGCGGATGTGGTGTGGAGCGAGGAGCTGCAGAGGCTGTTTAAGGTCAACGTGAGGTCTGGGAAGGTTTCCATGGCGGATCTCAGAAAGCTTGGAGAGTGGGAGAGCTGTGGTTCTGCGAACGAGGATTTCGTTGCAGGCGCTCATAACAGGCTTCTGGCGCATGGGCGGCAGCTGTTTTGTTGCAGAGGCGGTGATCTGGAGGTTTGGTGCGAGCTCGGTGCTGGGCTGCGGAGGTGCTCTGTGGGGAAGCGCGGTGGGGAGAGGATTACGCACATGGTTGCCGCCGGAGAGAGACTGTTCTTCGTTAGGAACGGGCTTCAGGGCATTGAGGTTTGGCAGAGTTCTTCTCTGTGAAAGATTTTTGTTCTCTGCAAGTCCTGTGCAGTTGCCTTGCAGGTGGTAATTTTCAATATGTTGGAAGCTTGCATTGGGGGCATTTTGTTACCAGCAGCAAGGAGTAGTATAATTCGCACCGAAGCAGTTTGCATGGAGGTATGTCTTCCGGAATGTGATTCTAAAGTAATATTTCTTTTTTTGTGATTTGGAGCATTCGTAGGGCAAAACTGAAAACCAGCACTGAAACGCAAATTAAAGACGGACAATTTCTTCCGGGATCTGAGAGCCTGGGAACCATGTGAGAGTGTTTATCTTACGCAGATAAGGTGGATTTTCATATAATGATGAGGCTATATTTGCAAGTGCTCAGTGCAGCAGGAAATTTTTTTCCCAACAGGCTCAAGTTTGACATGATGCATCGTTTTCCTTTCCTTGAAGTACTTTCTACTTTCAAATATTTATATTTCATTGAGGTGTTATTTCTGTAGAGTACTTTCTTTCTTTATGGAGTGTCTTCCCGAGCACGTTCCTTGAATTGTTGTCTCTGGAAGATGGTATAATTGTAAACAGATATGCCCCAAATTCTACTTTTTCTTTAGAATATTACATAATTGGACAAGCGCATGCTAATCGCTAATACCTTGTAAATAAAACAAAACCTAATTGTAATGTAAATAATATGATGTGAATGCTACTCGCTAATGCCTTTATTATTTACCAAGGGCTGATAACTAAGGTATTTTCAAGAAGTTCTAGGGTGGACTTAAAAAAAAAAAGTGATACAATTGTTTGCTCTAAGTTGTTCTGGTTATGCTGCCAGGGTTATTTTATACTGAAATCTATCATGGATTGTTATTTGTGTTTTTAGTTCAATTATAATTTACTACGGTACGAGTCTGTACATTAGTTAGGGTATTGTGGTAATCACTGCCCGGTACACAATATAAGATTGCCTATACATATAGGGGTAATGTTATGCACAATATCGAATGCCGAGTATAATTTGTAAGCATTCCATGTGGAAATTAAGGTGTTTTGGAGGATTTACATATAGGGTGAGCTAATTTTTTTTAAACACCAGAATTTCCAAATGGCTCAAAAAAAGGAATATATTAAACACTTTTGTTTAGTTCTAGGTGGCACCTATTTCTGTTGTTTATACGATATCGCAATTATGATTGTTTTCTAAATAATGCAAGGCAAATTGATTATATTATCAATAATCTTAAGATCAAAGTTAGAGCCTACCTTGTTGCAGCATCTTCAATGTAACATTTTCAATGTAATAATTGTTTAGATAATATTTTGCTAATTGAATGGCCACTCTATGCCCACAATGAGTTCAAATGGTTCTTTAGTGAATTACTAAAGTAGGAGATACGGAAAGCTTATTTATGTACTCCTTAATTTGAAGACCACTCTATACCAACAATGAGTCTACAGAATTCCCTAGTGAATTATTAAGGATATCAGTCTAAAGAATTCCCCAGTGAATTATTAAGGTAAGAGATATCAGAATCTTAATTATATACTACTTCACGGTGCATGAGTCTGCATGAGAACCAACAAATCTGCCTTTATCAACATGATTAAGGTAAGAGATATCAGAATCTTAATTATATACTACTTCACGGTGCATGAGTCTGCATGAGAACCAACAAATCTGCCTTTATCAACCAACATGATTCAAGATGAAGATGAAACACTTCTCAAATCTGCCTTTATCAACATGATTCAAGATGAAGATGAAACACTTAAAAACGAGAATTTGGAAACACTTAAAAACGAGAATTTGGAAGAGAGAAGGCCATCCTCAACCGTCAAGTGGAGTCTTGTCTTCTCAAAATTGTAAAGATGCGGGCGCTCGCATGTCATATCTATCAGACTATTATGGTACATTATGGTACGTCTGGCATTTGTGGAGAGTCTTTCAAGAAAACAAGTAATTAGATCTTTCTCTGGCATTTGTGGATTGTTTCAAGAAACAAATAATTAGATCTTTCTCTAAAGCATAAGGCCCTGTATTATCCATAAAATGTGACCCAAAACATTGAAATACTGAGAAATATGGTCAAGCAACAGATGCATTATTGCGGCCAGAAATCGGTTTGTTTGTAAAAACTTTTATTACACTAAGATTTACCATACTGCAACCAATGCTTTAGTACAGCTGGAAATCGGTTTAATTTCTTTCACTGCCTACGAAATGGCCACAATTTTTGTTGTGCACAAAATTCTCAAAAATAATTTTAATTTTAAGTAAAAGTTGAGCGGGGCCGGTTTTTAGAACAACATATATGGACTCTACTGCGAACCCAACATGCTCCCACTTCAGTCGTGACCGCTAAACTAAATGTGGAGTTCAAGATCTCCATGTCTGGAAACACAGGTTTGAACCAACTGTAGACGTGAAAAGTTTCTGAAAAAGCTAAACCAGAAGAGCGAGGAATGAATCAATCCATTAGTATCCGGATGGGCGGCCAGCCTTCCGCGGATCGCTGACTGCAATTAAACTGCTGTCAGCAGTTTTATGCACGATAAGCTGTGTTATAGCACCAATAGTAATAGGCTGCAGGTTATGACCTCGCCTTTTCAAACCCGCCAGAATCTTAGGAGACTCCTCAAATTTCACTCCAGTAACGCTTGTCCAATTGTCGTATTTCACCACATTCGGTATCCACTGCAATCATTTGGAAATCGTCCTCGGTCATATGGCTTTTACATCCGTTAATCCGATAACAATACCAAGTGTATATGATCACTAATAAAAATAAAGCATTGATAAAAAACATACGAATAGTGTTAATTTATACAAAAAATTAAATACGCTCTCGTATGTATGTAAACCTGAGGATAAACACGTGGTTCCCTGACAGCTTTAAATGGTCTCCAATTTTTCCACAGCACGTTAAGAAATACTTCAATTGTGGCGGCAGGAATATTGCTTCCTCCACTCCCCCCAAGAACCGCTTTTAATTGTCCATCCTGCAAATACAAATCCATTTTCTTCAGTAATTGTATACATTGAATCCCGGTTTTACGTTGGCCAAGAATAATGAAAACTACATTTTGTTGCAGGAAAGTCTGAAGCAAGCAATTCTCGATCATTTCATAAACTATCTGCTGCAATATGTAGTTTGAACTTTGAAATAGAGAAAAAAAAAATTGAACCGAGTGTAAGAATTGCCTTGAGAACAATTGTGGGAGTCATTGAAGACATGGGGCGTTTAAATGGTCGAATGAAGTTTGCAGGAGTCGGTGGTGGAGTATCGTGGGACGTTTTATTTGATGGAACGGAGAAATCATCCATTTCATTGTTGAGAATGATCCCTGTGCTGGGTGAAAGAAACTTGGATCCAAAATATGAATTTACAGTACTTGTCATAGATATAGCATTCTTTTCCTTATCCACAATGCAGAAATGGGAAGTTCCATGTTCTTGAACCTCACTCCACCTGCATCAGAAATTTAAGAGTCACAAATTCCTAGCAGCAGAAATGAGGAAATTGTTTCACAAATTAAAATGATCTATAATAACATACTTGACACCATAATGGGCAGGCTTAAAAGTCCTATTGTCAGCTATGGTTTTCCTGAGCTGGACAGCAATCTCTGGAGAAAGCATGTCAGATACAGCTTGTGTGACATTCACGAAGTTTGGATCACCCAGTTTTATCCTTGTCGCATAAAAGTGCTTTAGTGCTTCAATTGTTCTATGTATGCCTACAATTCCTTTCACTGCTTTAGTACTGTTATAGCTGGCTAGGATGTTCAGGACCTTGTGGGAAAACAAAAAGACACAAAATGGGCGCAATTAGATTCAGATTGAAAGCAAGCATTGTAAAACCAGAGTTGCAATGGGGAAAAATTTGAACTTACAAGGATGAGACCAGCACCCCCTGAAGATGGAGGTGGCATGCCCAGTATCTTGTACCCCCTAATATCTGCTGAAAGAGGCTCCGTTACGCTGACTTTATAATTTTGCAGATCACTCATTTTTATAATTCCTCCGGCCTTCTGAATATCGCGGACTAAGTTGAATCCAATAGAGCCATTGTAGAAAACTTTAGGCCCAGAATGAGCAATGGCTGTTAATGTTTTAGCCAACTGCGGGTTTCTGCAAATATCCCCTTTTTTCAGAAGTAAACCGTTGGACGAAAATATCTTACGAAGCCCTGGATCCTGCAAAATTTCTTCGGCGGAAGAGCTGATTTGGTACGCAAGGTAGGGTCCGACGGGGAAGCCGTTCTTTGCCAAGTGAATTGCAGGCCTTACAAGGCTTTCCCAGGGCAGCGTCCCATACTTTTTCCAGGCACTGTACAGACCCGCAAGTTCTCCTGGCACAGCTATGGAAAGAGGACCCTTTGATTTTGCTGTAGAATTATTGGCATACATGTCCTGCCAAGGGAGTGTATGCAATTTGTTATAATGAAGATCAAGATAAAAAAGTTCATTGACAGGACCATATCTAAATGTCGTGCGGTAACAGAGCGAAATCCAAATGTAAATATTTCTGAAAAGCGATAACGAGAAATGAAGATTTCTTACTTTCATCTAAGAATCGGGGTGCAGTTTTCGAATGGTAATAAGCATGGACTCTGGNATTTTGAAACCTAATTTTAATTTTAATAGTTTATAAATATAGAGGTATAATTTTAATTACCACGATTCCTTTGCCTGACCAATTTTCGTTACTACAGGCACAATTGGGAGTCTCGTAAATCAAGATTCTGAATCTTGTCAAGCATAGTTTTTCTTTTTAAGTTCGCCCCACACCTGGTTCTGAAAAACTCCTAGAATTAATGATGATAGTAATCTACGGTCTCATATGTACCAACAATTATCTCGTTGCTCTTTATCAATCAAGTCTGCTGCAACTTCTCCATGTTTTTATTTCTTTCTCGTGTTATCATCAGGTTGCTCCTCGATTTCAAAATCCGCATCGTTAAAACCGTTGGTATGATGATATCCTACTGCAACACTCAGTATACAAAGTACTTCAATCTTATCTGCAATAATGACCTTGAATACAAATCCTCCGAACAACTATAATATTCTCATTGTGATGCAAAATAGCTAGGAATACTTCAACGTTAAATAATGACCTTGAACACAAATCCTCCGAACAACTGTAATATTCCTCCGAACAACTATAATATTATCATTGTGATGCAAAATAGCTAGGTAAAAGTATTAGAGATAAGGTACTTTTCCTATATATAGGATATATGAATTCTTTATGGATTCTCTTCTAGCTGATCGGATAANGACTTGATTGATCAAGAGCAACGAGATAATTGTTGGTACATATGAGACCGTAGATTACTATCATCATTAATTCTAGGAGTTTTTCAGAACCAGGTGTGGGGCGAACTTAAAAAGAAAAACTATGCTCGACAAGATTCAGAATCTTGATTTACGAGACTCCCAATTGTGCCTGTAGTAACAAAAATTGGTCAGGCAAAGGAATCGTGGTAATTAAAATTATACCTCTATATTTATAAACTATTAAAATTAAAATTAGGTTTCAAAATATTTCGGGAATCTTACAGTTCGTGATGATTTTATCGGAAAAAGCCCAGGGAAAATACTATGGCAAACGCATATTATAAAACCACCATTCGGCAGGGCAGGAGGGCCTGGTCAGAGTCAACCGCTACATTAATGTTTTTAACTTTATTCTTCAAAATCTGCAATAAATCGATTGTTGTTTTTGCAATAAAATTTTTTCACAGTACGTTGCATCACCGGTTACCATTCTCATCCACATCTATTATTATTATTTCTCCACTGTCTGTTTTCTAAGGATACTTAAGCGAAACAAATCTATATTAACTCACCGTTGCTATTTACGGTGATTTAGATTTCAGAAACAGTGTGGAGGAGAAGTACCTGGGAAGCTGAAGCAGGGGCAGTCTCGCGCATGTTGTAAGCGTGAGCAAAACCAGAGGAGGCTTCACGCAGAAGCATGAAAGAACCTCCACCGATTCCACTTGAGGCTCCGCTCATAACACCCAGACACAGTGCTGTGGCAACCGCAGCATCCACGGCATGTCCGCCATTTTTGAGAGCAACAGTCCCAATACGCGAACATTCTCCAACATCCGACGCCACTGCGCCATTCCTGGCAACAATTATTCCCTTCTTCTTATTATTGTAAACTTGTGCAGCAACACCAGTGCCCTCGCTCTGGCTGCAGCAGCAGAGCCCCAAAATCAGACTAACCAGCAACACCGCACTCACAGATCTCTCTGCACCACCCATCCTTGCACTGCGCTATCAAAACATAAACATTAACAATAATATTTGCCCATCTGCCCGGGTTTTATCTTTGCTCGAATTCAAGACCCAAGGCAAGCAAAGTTCTTGGGATTTTTTTTGATAATGCTCTTCTCACCAAGCTTAACCATCTTTCGGGTGGCACATAGCTCAAGCGCCCATCAAAATCACTAATCTGCCAAAATTTTCTCCGCTTTTTCTTGGGCTAAAATTAGCCGCATGAAGTACGCCGAAACACGGATCTCTTTTACGGTTAATATTTTGCTGGTTAAAATTAGCAATAAGAAGTTTGTGCATGCAAATATTTCGTTTTTAGCATGTGCAAGTGAGACAGTTACAACTTCTACGCACTTTTATGCACGCTCATTTTTTGAAATCGAAAACGATTGTTCACGATCATTCTTACTTCATGCGCAGGAGCCATGAGATCAGAAGCGTATTGCACGTCTAGAAAGAACGCTTCTGATCAATAGGCTTTTAGGGATGAAATCTAAATCAGAAATTAGATCAAGATGTAGTTACTCGATTGTTTTCGAATTTGGAAGAAGATGAAAGCTGAGGATCGTAATTAAGAAGAAGATCCGGGGTAGATAATTGAGCGAGGGCACTGAGTATGTTACTAAAGTGTAGAAACTAGTAACTAATGCTGGAACTTGAGATATTCACTCACGCGTATATGTACTTAGAAAAATTGAAGATGCTTGCACTTGCAGAGACATGCAATGCGATTTATAACCAACTAATAACACTGAAGGTCAAGGAGTAGCAGTTACAGCTTACGAATCTAATCGCGAGAAGAGGAGTGGCAGTGACCAGCTTAATAGCTTATCCTCACTGTTCCCTACCAAAACGTTAAGTTTCTAAATCGCTTCCCTTGCCTTGCGTGCATGAAAATTATTATTGATCAACTGATAGTAGTAGTTCCTCGCCATTGCACATGAATCGACTTTTTGACTTGGAAAATCCGTGAACGTGCATAGAAGTGCTTGGTTCGCACATGGTGCAGGAACATATGACTGCACATACTCTTTACTACTAATTTTAGCCGGAGAAAACTGCAAGTGGAGCTTGATTTTCTTACCATGTGACTTATTGGATTTATCACAACCGTTTCTTAATTTCTTTTATAGAACTTTTTTTAAAATTTATAATTTAGTATTATGTAATAGAATTGAAGCAAAGACTTGGGGTTATTAGGGTAAGACCCTTATTACTAGGCTAACACTTATAGAAACTTATTATAAATAATAAAAATTTTAAATTTAGTAGAGGTTTGTGATTCAATGTTTCATTTGCCTTTATAAACTCTTTTCTTCTAATTTTAACTTGTTGAGGTTGTACATATAGTTAACTTATGAAATAAAGTAGAAATTTTGGATTGCATGTATGTTAGTAATTTTTATAAGTGCTTGAGCTATGCAATTGAAAGATGGGTGAGCATTCTTGTGCATTAATGTGAGATTTCAATACTAACAAATTTTTTAGCAATAAATTCCAACCATCATTTGTGGGCCGAACAACAATTTGGGCCTCATTTGAAATTTTATGTAGACATAATTGAATGCATATGGAGATCAATTTAAGTGGAATTGTTATGAGGCAAGCAAAGGTTATAATCTCACTCCATAATCTAGATCCAAACTTCAAAGCTTTAGTTGTTGGAAGACTCATGTTAAAATATGTCTAGCATGACATCAAAAAAGTTTAAACTTGAGTTGGATTATTATATGGTTGAGAGAGCTTATACTCTTACTCCATGATGAAGATGAAAACCTAGATGTTCTATTTTATTAAATAAAGCTCTAGTTGTTAGAAAACTCATGTAACCAATGACATATTACTAGTTTAGCTATATATTTATGATATATATCTATTATTTGGCCAAAAGAATTTTTTATATTTTTCAAATTAAAAATTCTCAAATTGATGCACTGAGAATTTATTTTTCAAGGACAAAGTTCAGGTTACAAAGTAGTTGGACTCTCACAAATAATAATTCCCATTAAAAAGTTGATCTATTATCGCAATGTTATGACAGTAATTACTTATTTACCATGGTAAAGTCTATTAACCAAAAAAAAAAAGAAAAACAATGTGACCAAGAGAGCTCCTCTCATTGTTACAACAGTAAAATTATTTTGCTATGGAGAAGGACCAAGAGAGCAAAGAAAGCTCATTGTTTTGATTTTTTATTTATATAGGAGAATGTTTTTGTTTCATTTGAAAACCAATGTTTTGACGTGGCAATGTTGACAAACTTCACCCCCTCTCACCCACCATGGTGCTAGATGTGTTGGCTTCTCAGCCAAAATTACAAGAAAGCCCATTGTTTTGGTTTTTTATTTATATACTTGAATGCTTCTATTTTATTTAAAAACCAATGTTCTAACATGGTGATGTTGACAAACTTCACCCCCTTCCCACCTACCATTGCACCAAATGTGTTGGCCTCTTGGCCAAAAAAAGATTTCCTTCATGAACATGGCCGAGTTGGTTATGTACTTGTTAAAATATATCTAGGATGGCATTAGGAGTTTAATCTTAAGTTAGATGGTTATGAGGTCAAGAGAGGTCATACTCTCACTACATGATGAAGATGGAAAAATTAGATGCTATATTTTCCTCACATGGAAGCCACCCAAAGCTCCATGATGGAAGTGGAAATCATACCTCACTCCACGATAAAGATTAAACCTAGATGCTACGTAGGATCCATCCAAAGCTCATGAATTGGAAATCTTCTCGGAACCTTTTTGTCTCACTTAAATTGTCAACATATAAAAGGTGTAAAATTTCCCAAAAAAGTTAAGCATACAACATATTTGTGGGACGCAATGAAAGCTCCATGTTGAAATCTTTTTATCTTAAAAAATATATATTGCCTAAAATTTCCAAAAGAAAATTAAGCATAGAAAAATAAAATAGGAATTTGTGAATTAATAAAATTTTTAAGCAATATTTGGTTTAGGGATCTGACCAAAGCTCTGTGTAAATAGAATTAAGGTAGGATGGTCAAAATAGAGATAGGCTAGGGAAGAGCATGCAAACTTCCTTGGTACATCTTTATTGCTACTATTAGCATATGTGTATGCTCATGGTGCATACACATGCCTATTGTATGGAACATGTATGCACCATGGAAAAACTTGTAGAAAAATCTCTAAATTGTTATGGAGAAAGCAAAAAATTGGAAAACCAAAATACTTAACTTTGAAGGTTGAAACTTAAACTTGCAACCTTTATTTTATTACTTGAAATTTATACCACTAGACAACTCACTCTAGTTATGGGCAAATTCATTTTTTACATTATTTATATATGTGTTTTTAGGTCCCACCCTTGCTTGCTAGTGGGTTGGTCCATTGGTAAATGATAAATGATGGTCATCAAATATGCATGCATTGGTAGCATTGCATTAAATACATACTAAGGAAGTTTTATGCTTTTCTGATAAGCTAGAGGTATTCTATATTATAAAAGAGTACCAATAAAATCAAAGGGGGAACTTTACATGATAGCAATAAGGCCTACTATTTTATATGGTGCTAAATGTCAGATATGACAAAAGAAGCATGAACAACATATTAGTGTGGTGAAAATGCACATGCTTAGATGGATGTTGAATTTTACCAGAAAAGATAAATTGCATAATACAAACATTAAAGAAAGACTTGGAGTGGTTTCTATTTTAGATAAGCTACAAGAATAGCAACTTAGATGGTTTGGACATGTGCAAAGAAGATCAAATAATAAACTTATAAAAAAAAGGTGCTACATCACTATTCCAAGAAAACCATCCAAAAGAAGACCAAGAAAGACCTAGGAAAACACAATTGAAGATGATTTAAAGAAACTACAAATAAACAAAGGTCTAGCTCTTCATAAAGAAAAATGGTAAAAAAGAATTCATATGGTTAACCCTATCTCATTGGGACAAGGCTAGGATGATGACAATAAAATTACCAAAAATTTTCAAAAAGAAAGCATAGAGAATCAAAGTCATCTTTTTTGTAAATTAATAAAATTTTAGGAAATTTTTTAAAGCAATAATTATTGTACAAGAAATACCAAATCTTGCAAAAAACATAACTTGAATTAGCTTTTCAAATAAACTTGATCATTGATGGCATCTTGGACAAGCTCTTTATTATGTTAATATGCGACCTTGTCAAAAGCTTCTTCATCACACTATATGTTCTCATGGTATACACCCAAAGCTTTAGGAAGTAAAATTCTTTGTCATGCTTAACATGTTAATATAGATAATTAAAAAAATTAGATTTCTTGAAATTTAAGTGAAAATACAATCCACTCACTGCATGGAAGGAAGACATTTATCACATGACATCTGTCAACAAATAAAATAAATAAAATTTCCAAAAGAATTTACCAACGAAAAATCAAATTCCATGTATCGTAAACTAATAAACCTTTTTAAAAATACCTTTTAAGCAATAATTACATTGCTAAAAATTACAAAACTTACCAAAACATATTTTAAAGTAATTTTCCAAATAATTAAGATAACTATAAACATTTCTTTTTTCTAATAGATCCTAAGGATCTTCAAATGTAATAAAAAGCATTTCAATTTTGGTTTCATAAATGATGAGTGGCGAGGTACCCCTACACTCAACCATACGAATACAAGCGTTTCATGTGTGATCTAGTCAAACTCCGCAGATGGACTAGTTGTGGTATCTAGACACTTATTCTTAGGTCGCGGTTTGCTGTCTTCCCATTTGGACTAGTGTTAACTTTGTCACGTATGGTTTAGTCCAGAATGAGGTGTATGATGTGTTCCTATACTAATGCTACTCTTGAGTATAATGGAAAATAGTATTAACTAAGCTAAGAGAGAGAGGGTGAGAGAGAATCTAATCTAGCCTAAGTGTGATGAGCATATGTTCCTTAATCATCCATACACATTTTGGACCTCATGCACAACTACCACTGGGATTACCAAGTGCAGATCCTAGGTACACTACTGGGTTACCAAGTAGTCACACTTAAATGCTCATGATCAAGTCATACTCATTCCGTGTTTAATAGGAGTTTTAGGGTAGGAAGATATTAACTAAGAAAATAGTAAATAACAATTAAATAAATAATTAAGCTAAGTGAATGTTGCAATGATGAAGTAATCTCGATCTTTATTTCTGGTCATGTGCATGTCCAAGTACGTCACACACGAATAAGGATGCCGTACAATTACAATCACCACACTGCGGGCATACACTGGGAGAGAAGGGTTAAGAGATGTAAAAAGAAACTTTAAACTAACCACTCTAATTGATAAGTTCCAAAACTGCCTATTGGATCTGTCTACCTCTTATTTATAGATGAGGAGACAGGCTGCGATATCGTGTACCCGATATCACATACGCGATATTGCTGTCAACTAAAATGGTGACTCATCATACCCCCACAACTGAATGAAAAATCATCCTTGAGTTACAGTGAGAACAAGCTCCATTGATTACATAGTGGATAGGTATGGGATTATTAAATGGTGAGAATGGGTTCATGCTGTAGTGTGGAATCAAAAAAAAATTGAGACAACACAAAAAATGCAAAAGGAAATCCTATAGCTACAAAATTGATGGAACTCATGTAGTTCCTGGTGGTGGTTGCTCCTTCATGGGTGCTTTTCCCTTGTCTTGTGCTTTGGGTCTTGGGACTTGATGGCATTGAAGTATGGCCTGGAGTTTCTCTTCTTCGATCTAAGGATCTTGTGCCATCCATGCTAATGTTCTGACATTTGATGGAGTCAGCACCTCCCATAGGTAGGGTAGTTGCGGAAACATTTGATTTGCCTTGACATACCAAGCTGCAAACACCCGTCGTTCCTCCTCGTAGGCTCTGGCTTTGTCTCTGTATTCTTGAAAATTTGCAAGCTGTTGAGCCAAGTCTGTTGCAACATCCTTTTTTCCCTGGTAGCTTGCTTTAACCACCTCAAGTTCAGAATTTGCAATCTCCAGTTTTTGCAATATTTTTTTGCGTTCTGCAAATTCTATTTCATATTTGATGTAGGTGGTAGCTACCTATTGTTCGAGCTCTATTCTCAGGTGCCTTGCTATTAACATGGCAAGGTTGGCATACCATAGGTTTGCCAACTCCATGTATTCTGTAAGATCCTAGATCTACAAGTCCCAGTTCTTAACTTCCGCCTGGTGGGCAAAGGCATATGTGTCCAATATGGCCCGCTAGTCAATGTTTTGAGCACTAATAGCGTTGATGTGGGCCTTGGCCATATGGATCGCCTTCTCAATGATCTATTTGTACATCCCCACCTGGTCCCAGAAGTGCTTCTTTAGCTTTTCATGCCATTTAGCCTCATTTTTCCATGCGCTAATTTTGGTAACTGTCTTTTGGCAGATGGTGTGTACCTCCTCCATTGAGAGGGTTCAATTTTCCCTAGCTAAACGACTCATGTCTTGGTTAACCTGGATGAATTGTTCTCGCAACTGATGAAAATGTTCTTCGAGAACATTCTTTTGCTTCTCCACAGAGGTCAACCAAAGGTTGTCGACAACAAGCTGCTTGTTTTCCTCTTGTAAGGCCTTGAGTGCCTTGGTATGTGCATAAGTTTACGCTTGTGCTACAGAGGCATCCCAAACAGCCTTCTCTTTTTCTTTTGCCACCTTCTTATTCTCCGTTAGTAGTTTGGTTAGTTGCTCAGTTTTGAAACTGTCCAGCTGGTCTGCGAGAACAAATTATAAAGGGTCCCGCTATGCTGCTTGTAGGGACACGATCTTTTCTTGTAATTTTTGCACCTTTGCTTTAGCATGCTTGGCCCTCACCTCTATCAAGACCAGCTTCCCCTTGGTGGAAATGAGGTCTGATTGAATTACCGTAACATCTTGAGGAATTTTAAACAGAGACATCATTACTTGTCCTATTTGTAGCAATCGATCAAGTACATCCTCATGTTCCACAAGAGTCATTGAGGTTCTGACCAAAGTTTGAGCATCTTATGCTCCTATGAGATCTACTGGTGGTATAACAGGTACATTGAATGATTCTTTAATGTGGTCTGTGACCACTTCTGTGGCTCCTGCTGCATCCTGGTGTTGCATGACCACGACTATGGCCCCTTTACCAGTTTCTAATTGCACTTCGAAAGATGCAGTTTTTCCCAAGATCTGTTGTGACCAAGTACTTTTCCCTCCTCATGTATGGATGGACACTTCCCCTTGCATGATCCAAAGAAACCATGGGCTATATGGCATCATCGATGACGTGGAAGAGATTTGCATCATCACGACTTCCCCAACTGACTGTCTCAGCAATGGCCCTGAGATGGCTCATCGACAGTTTATAATCTTGCGGCGGCAATGGTTGATCTTGGCCCATGCTAGGCCCTACTTCTTGTTGTTTGCTAGGCCCTGTACTTGGAAGTTGGCTAGGTCCTACAAGTTGAGTTGCAGTTGGCCCTGTCATCTATTCTTTTTCTTGTTCTAGTCCCAATGTCTCACCAGTGATTTTCCTTGTGGCTGGTGGCTTTAATAATTCAGCATATGAAGCATTTTTGGCTTTTTGGAGAACATCATTAGTGTATCCTCTGATACTAGAACATCGACATAGCTTCCTGATAGGGCAAGGGAAGGGAAACATCATGTTCCCTATCTTCTATTCTTTGAACTGCCTCAGGATCTCTGTAAAGTATAGATGAGGCAGGTTAACATTAACCTTTCCCATCAATACTACACACCCGCTTGCTACATATGTCAAAATCATTTTTAAGCCCTTCATGGGGAAGAGGTGATACGTTCCAATTTTAAAATAGATCCTCTCTTCCATCGTCAACTCTTCAAATGTCTTTTCTTTTCCATATGCCCTTTCCAACCAAACTCGTCGTGCATCAGGATCTGAACGGGTAGATAACTTCCAAAATGGCTTGCACAGAGAAGTCAACTGTCACACCACAAATATTAATGGTGGCGCTTTGTTCTCTGTTGTGCCAAAATTGGTACATTTCCCCTAGGTACTAGGCACTGCTTTCAAAGAGGATAGGCCATAAGGGAGACCCTTTGAGGTGGTCCCTAGTAGCCTCAGGAGAAAACTCTGTGAATGGTTCAAAATTTAATTCCACAATCACTGCAGTGAATGTGGACCTTTCATGGATAGCCTGAACACACTCCTGGGGCAATGTGAGATGTTGTCCCTGTTCAGGCATTGCAGCAGCTCCTCCTTCTGCCTACCTTGATTGTACAGTAACAAAGTCTTCTTGGTGAATGCTAAATGATTGTTCCTCCTGCTCTGTATGTTGTCCAGCAAGGACTTGTCCTTTACCTCTCCTAGGTATTTTGCTTCCACCTTGAGCAGGACCTTCCTGTTGTTCGCATTTCGAGGCCATCTACAATCACACGGGGCCAATCATTAGTAAGGTTGTTTCCAAAGTTAGGTTATACCTTACTTCTTGCCTTAATTAATTTATTTTATCTCCATGTGATGTTTCCTAAAAGATTATAATATTAAGTCCTTTTTACTTAGGTGGTTTCCAAATTTAGTTTCCCAGTATAACTAAGGGGATGAAATTATTTCCGGCACAATTATCCTTAATGTTATAACTAATTACCCTTGATAATGTCCTTTGGGTGATGAAAAATTTCAACAAATTTATGCACTCTTCAGTGTGTATCCCTCCCCCACAACTAAGATGAACACTCCAAGTTCAAGTAGGTTCAGACGGAATGAAAATCGGAGTACTAGCGAGTGAGATATAGGTATAAAAGCAAGGGTCTCGCAATCGCAAGTCGTAGAGAAAAATTTAAAAAACTCCCCTGCGTGAATAGTTGA
>MNCI01036184.1:223478-263357 GCA_015680685.1 Gnetum montanum | reverse complement strand
ATAGTTGGACGTGACACGATATCATAGCCTATCGATGTTTAGGCCTGAGGGAAAATACCGAATTTTGAAGGTTTTTCTGATTTTAACAATGTAAATTAAGGACATGTGGGCACATGTTAAAGGGTTCTATGGTAATTTAGATAGTTTTGAAGGCATGAATAATTATATGTGGGTGAACTTGATCAATAAAGCCTCGGGTGGTAAGTGAGAGAAAAAGGCCATGTAATGGTTCATAGGAACGTTGGAATTCGGAGGGGTAGTTATAAGGGAAAGAATATTGTGGAAAATATGATGAGGGCAATAAATGGTGTGTGTTGGCTGTGTTATGAGTGAAAATTACAAAATATTACACAAGTGGGTCCTCCCCAAAGTAGGTTCCAACCTATAATGCCCTTGTGTAACCACACTAAAAAGTGTCCATGGGCACTAGAAGGGTTAAATGTAATCCACACTGGTTCCACAAAGCACAAACATGTAGGTATCACCAGAATGAGGTAAGAATTCTATGCTATATGAGACACAAGCAACAATTACATGAACAACAAGATGAGATAGACTATAGAAGGGATTGTAGAGATTGGGACATGAGGTAACTGACCCAAGGCATGGTGAATCTTGCGTGTAAAGCATGATTAATGTGTCATTAACCCGTCGTTCGAAGATCAGGACTAAGTCCATTCCTCTAATCAGTGACATTGCATTGTTTCATCCCATGATGAGTGACCATGAGAGTACCAAAACAACAAGGTGTACGATCACTTGGTGTTTTGTTCAAGGGAGGAGTGATTTTTGCTTTGTGGCATGTTTCTTTTCATGTTTTCTTTTTTTTTTCAATTATTGAATCTAGAGAAGCCACCAACTTTTAAGCATGGATGCATGTATTTCTAGTGGGACCCCCTAGAACACCATTGGATCTTTGAGTGCCTTTTGATTACTCTTACTCCCATTTTGCATTAGATCTACAAGGATCTTAGTACAACAATGTTGCATGATAACTCTCACAGACATTACCAAAAAGAATCCACAAGTCCCCTTGATGTCACATGCTAATCATTCCCTCTTGGTCCATCCTTCTTCATTCTGGGTACAATGAACATGAAATTAATTTTAAGTTTTAAGAATGTCAAGAATATCATTGTACCCTCGAATAAAACCTCTTATTTGTAGAATGGATGAGTGGGTGTAATGGGCTCACTATCCACATAATTGATCACTCGAGACTTGATAACATAGAATACACCTCAACCAACGAGCCACATGAGTGTTTTATTCGTAGATGAGATTACTTATAAAAACATAAAAATACAAAAATATAAAACAAGAATTTGAAAAATGAAAAAATGGAAAACAAAACGTTGTAAAATTAAAGAAAATGGAAAATATTTATTAATCTTGCTTGTTATTAAAATGGGGGATATCCCCCATAACTAAATGGTTGAGCATGGCAAGGATTAATAATGGAAAGATGAGAATCCTTGCGTGTTGGAAGTATTGAAACTTGGTCATACTTCCTCCATTGGTGTTCACACACTTGATTATAGTAAACATAGTGGGGCAATTGATAAGATGTAGTTTTCGGATAACAAGTTGACCCACTATGGTAATTGAGACCATAAGATGGTATGCAAGGATTGGGATGTTGCCTTCCATGGCTATGTTCATTGGGCCATATGGTTGTTGGAGTGTTAATTGGTGGCCTTGATGAAGTAACATGAGGTGTTGGGTTCGAAGGGAAGGATGCACCATAGTGTTGGACTTGTGCTAAGTTGGAGAATGTAGTGGCCTTGGAATTGTGTTGTCCCTTCCTATGGTCATTTCTAAAGAAGGGATGCCTTCGATGTTGCTGAGGTCTCTCATTGCTGTTGGAAATAGTAGCACAAGTAGTGTTCGTGGGTTGTTGCTATGGTGCAGACACTTTAGGAATAGTTGGTGGCGATGTAGGAGGAAAAAGATGAGAATGTTAAAAATTAGGATAAGTGTGAGGTGCACAAGGCAGTGGTTGTGTTGAGGACATGGGCTGATAGTATTGAGGAGAATGGTAATGCAGTGAGATAGAGTATGTTGGCCCAGTTGGGAAAACAGGATGTTGAACTAGATAAGCATTTGGATTTAGGTGATACGAAGGGTGTCTCTAGTTTAGGGGTGGCTTTCCCCACAATTGGGATTGTTGCCACTATGATCAAACACAGTGTCTCTGTACAAACTCTGGGTGTAACGTGTTTTCCCAATGCTCATATAAATGTAACAGGATTGGGCATTGGCCCTTGGGGTGATTGTACAGGAAAATGTTGCATTCATATGTATGATTGGCAGTTGAGCTCTTATGTTCTCCATCCCTTCTTCCTGATTGTCAAATGATATTTTTTCCTGTTCCTCGGGTTGTCAAAACTCTATCTCCAATAATATCGATATATTCTCCACACTTTTTATGTGTCCATTCCAACATCTTATTGATCTTTTCCTTGACTTCCTCTAATGATTGTTGTACCAGCAAAGATGGTTCTTTCCCCTTGTGATAGGTTGATTTCTCCTTTTTATGATCATGGACCTTTGTTAAGTTGAGATTTTGCTTCTATTGATGTTTTTCAACACTCTCCCATCTAGCCATTTCTCCTTCCTCTTTTGCTACCCGCTTAATAAGCTCTTGGAATTGATGGGTTCGTAGTTCGTATAGTTGACCTTGGGCATACATCCTTAGGGTCTCTCTTGTTTCATCACATAGCCCATTAATGATATGGTACATTAGCCTTTCCTCGAAGAACTCATGGCCTAGACAGTTGTGTAATAGTGCATAATATCTTTCTAAGGCCATGTACAAGGGTTCATGTTGTGCTTGTTTCCACTCTTGGATTTGTTTCCTCAAGGCTGACACTCTTGCGTAGGTTTGATATTGTTCATTAAAGAGTTCTACCATTGTTGGCCAATGTCATATTGAATTTGGTTTTAACGATCTATACCATACTTTTGCTTGGCCAACAAGTGTCATAAGGAAGAGCTTGAGTTTTTGCCAACCGTTATCAATGCTGTTCCATGTATAGGCATCGTAGAAGGCTTGTAAATGTTGATCCAAGTCTAAGTCATAGCCTCTTGAGAAATTAGGGAAGTTGTTTAAATCGAGCCTAGGTAGACGACTCTCTTTACGATGCCTACGGGAGATCCAAACAACCTCTTATATTTGCGTTAGGCTTGTAGTGGTCAGTAGGGGTTCATTGTCATCGGGTAAGTTATGCTTTCATCAGTTGGGATGATGTTGCCTTCGTTTATGTTTATAAGAAACCCCCACTTCGGGTTGTGTACTCCAATCTTCATTGTCATATAATTCATTGGTTCTCCAGTGAACTGCCTCACTAGATGTGGCTTTATCGTAGTCTTGTAGGAGAGGCATGGTTGTGAAATTGTGTGTGAATTTATATGTGACTTTTTATAATTATTTATTTCTAAAAGATATATCATTAATTCCTATACAACGACCTTGTATGATATAACTAATTTAGATAACTAGTACCATCCCCAGAAACGGTGCCAATAATGAGTTGTGAGGTACCCCTACACTCAACCATATGAATATGAGTGTTTCACGTGCGATTCGGTCAAACTACGCAGATGGACTAGTTGTGGTATCTAGACAGTTATTCTTAGGTCACGGTTCATTGTCTTCCCATTTGGACTAGTGTTAACTTTGTCACGTATGGTTTAGTCCAGAATGAGGTGTATGATGTGTTCCTATACTAATGCTACTCCTAAGTATAATGGAAAATAATATTAACTAAGCTAAGAGAGAGAGGGTGAGAGAGAATCTAATCTGGCCTAAGTGCGATGAGCATTTGTTCCTCAATCATCCATACACATCTTGGACCTCGTGCATGACTACCACTAGGATTACCAAGCATAGATCCTAGGTACACTATTGGGTTACCAAGTAGTCACACTTAAATGCTCGTGATCAAGTCATACTCATTCCGCGTTTAACAGGAGTTTTAGGGTAAGAAGATATTAACTAAGAAAATAGTAAATAACAATTAAATAAATAATTAAGCTACGTGAATGTTGCAATGATGAAGTAATCTCGATCTTTATTTTTGGTCATGTGTGTGTCCAAGTACATCACACTCAAATAAGGATGCCGTACAATTACAATCACCACACTGCGGGCATACACTGGGAGAGAAGGGTTAAGAGATGTAAAAAGAAACTTTAATCTAACAACTCTAACTGCTAACTTCCAAAACTACCTATCAGATTTGTCTACCTCTTATTTATAGATTAGGAGATAGGCTATGATATCGCGTATGCGATATCACGTATGCGATATCTTGGTCAACTAAAATGGCGACTCATCAATAAACATTCTAAAATACTTGTACATTTAGATATAATACTTCCTTACTTTTAATCACTAAATGGTACCTTTCAAAGTTTCCTCCTCACAATATGTTTATGATACTTCAATCTTCTTCAAGTTATCCATCCTAGAGTTTAGAAGAGTTTATAAGAACTTGAAGCTTTTGGCAAAACCATTGGGCCAAAATATAACTCATAAAAGACTAACCTCTAATAGTTGAAATGCCCATCCTCAGGATTTAAGTGCATAACCGACATCCTCTAGTGCAATATTGGTTTGATGTTAACCATAGAGGAGGGATGTTAGACCTCCAAAAATAATATTAATAATAAGGAAAAAATTTAGAGGACGTCACATGCTCAATATTAAGTAGACAATACCAAAAATAACATATAAAAAAAATATTCCAATTCCTCTTTCTCTAACTCTCGTTGGTATCTTTATTGGTAAAATGCAAGAATAGTTATGCAATAGGCAAGATAGTCATGTTATCAAAAGTGGATCTCAAGCAATGAATCTTCTTTTATTTGAAGATGATATTCTCTTGATCTTCACTACTATAAAAGGTATTTAAAATATGTTGCAAATTTTTGAAAATTATTGTTGCTCATATGGTGTTTAATTGAATGTCAATAAAACCAAATTAAAGATTTGGGTTTAAAAAATACTTATTATAACTTCTATTTTGGATATATCAATGTGCAAATATTAAATTCTTTTAAATATTTGGGTCTCATTTATACAAACAATTACATGTGGGGGAAGTTCATTAAAGAAAGAATATGCACTTCGAAAACAAAAGAGCAAGGATTTAGGAATTTGGGCTCGGAAGGGAAGGAAATTTTTTTTTAGACTATTATCTATCCTATTGTATTATATGGATGTGTTGTTTGGGGACTTAGACTAAGTGCTAAACTTTGGAAAGATATTAAAAGGGTACAAAATTGTTTTTAATGAGTTAAAGGTACAAATGCAAATATCTTATTCAATGTTATCATGTAAATGTGATTTATTAGCTTTAGAAGTAAAAGCCTTGTATTAATTCATTACATACACTCACAGCTTGCATATCTCATGGCAAGACAAATTCTCTAAAATAATTCTTGAGGATTCATGAGACCATGATTGGTATTTTTAGGGAATGTAATGATTGAGAAAATGGAATGTCTCTTAGGAGGACATGTAGTAGTGAATCTTCTTTTATATGAAGATGATGCTATCTTGATCTTTACTACTATAGAAGGTATTTAAAATATGTTGTAAATTTTAGAAAATTATTGTTGCTCATATGGTCTTTAAGTAAATGTGGATAAAACCAAACTAATGATTTAGGATACAAAAAATACTTGTTATAACATCCATTTTGGATGTATCAATGAGCAAATAGTGAATTCTTTTAAATATTTGGGTCTCATTTATATATACAATTACATGTGGGGAAAGTGCATCAAAGAAAGAATAACATGAGGTTTCAAGGCTTTGTATACTTTCAAAAAAAAGCAAGGATTTAGGAATTTGGGCTTGGAAGGTTAGGAAACAAATTTTCAGACTATCATCTATCTAATTGTATTATATAGATGTGTTGTTTGGGGACTTGGACTCAGTGCTAAACTTTGGAAAGATATTGAAAGAGCATAAAAAACTTTCCTTCTCAATGAGTTAAAGCTATAGATGTAAATATCTTATTTAATGTTATCATGTGAATGTGATTTATTAGCTTTAGAAGTAGAAGCCATGTGTAAATTCATTACATACACTCATAGCTTGCCTATGTCATGGTAAGATAAATTATCTAAAGTAGTTCTTGATAATTCATGAGACTGTGGTTGGTATTTTTAGGGAGTGTAATGATTAAGAAAATGGAATATCTCTTAGGAGGACATGTAGCAAAATCCTAAGCATATTTGCCAACTAGTTACATTAATGGTTTTAACACAAATGTGGCCTAATGTAAAATGTAAGAGAGAATTTTATTTACATCACATTAGATCTAATAAATTAAATGCAATTTCAATCACTATCTCTTAGATGCTATTTCAATCAATTATTGAAATGCTATTAGGAAGCTTTGCTAAAGTCTCCATCATCTTAGAATTGAAAGTGAAAGATGATTTAACTTTCTTAAGAAGAGTATATTTATAGTTATTGTAGGTTAGAAGCTCTTAAAGATGAGTTAGATGCATATCTTTCTTGTGCTTTGACTCTCCATTTGAGACAATGTTAGAATGTTACAACAAAAACTTGTATGTTTTGTTTTTCTTTACACCCATTGGTGCTTGGTCAATTTGTAAAGTCTATTTTTATTTTTCATTAAAATGTAATATCTATTTCATAGGTCCTATGGATATTCAAACATAATAATGTTACAATTTCAATTTCATAATTGATGCTTTGAAATATAAAGAAAAGAAAATTAATTATTGGTAAGAAGGGTTGTCCTAATCCTAACAAAATTTCTATTACTTTCAATCTTTGTACTTGAACTTAAAATAGTAAAAAGATTTGTAGTAATAATAGAAAGCTTACTGTTGAATAGAAACATTAAAAATAACATGGAAAGAAAAAACTCATTACTTTAACATTGAATGAGGTTACTAGTTACATTGCTAGTTATATGAACAATTGAGAATTGAACTTATGATATCATACAAGAGATACTTTAATAACAAGTGCATAACCAACTCAACCTTGCTTATGTTTTTTAGTGCACAACGTTACAATTGATGCTTAGAAAAATCAAGATAGAAAAATTAATGATTAATAGGAAGGATAACCTTAGTTTGAATATTATTTATATTATT
Organism: Gnetum montanum; assembly: GCA_015680685.1. Classification (NCBI taxonomy): domain Eukaryota; kingdom Viridiplantae; phylum Streptophyta; class Gnetopsida; order Gnetales; family Gnetaceae; genus Gnetum; species Gnetum montanum. The sequence goes on along the minus strand of MNCI01036184.1, from coordinate 256,214 downwards.
TCGGTATTCATACTTGAACTTAAAATAACAAAAGGATTCAAGTAAGAGAAACCTTTGACAAAATACCAACTTTTTTAGGAAAGGAAGATCAATAGAAAATGGTGGCATCTATTGTTCATCTCTATTGACCTTATATTAAGAATATTTGCTATTAGCTATAGTCTAATTGTCAACATTAGTTTTAATCTTTAAGTTTGTTTATTTTTTTAAGTGAGGGAAAATTTTTCTTACAGGCCATATGTCTAGACTAATTAATACTTCTGGTAGTACAAGTTAAAGTTCTTAGAAAAGCTTGTATCTTCTCTAGTTTTTTTAATTATCATTCAATCATTCTTATCATTGAGAGTAACTTGATTTTTCATATTGATAAGACTTGATATGTTAGGTAGCTAAGGCATTGGGACATGATGAAGCATCATATTATCAAGTGTATCAATCGACTAAGATATCACAGATGCTATGTCGCATGTGCATTGTAGCATCCTTGTCGGTGTGTCTTAGTTGGTTGCTACATCATAGATACTATATCATATTTGCTATAACTTAGTTGCATCGACGTATCCTCATTGATGCAACCAAATGCATTAACACATCCCTGTTGATGTAATGCCTTTATTTGCCTATAAATATGCAAGCACCCACCACGTATTTGGCATCATTCAGATAGAAGTGTACGTAGACTCTTGTAGCTTTCTCCTATAAACTTAGAAAATAGTTAGTGGGTGCCCACAGTGTGGATTTTAGTCAATTGTACTAAGTGTTATTCAAGTGGTATTATACCTGGACACATTCTATGAATAACAATAAGATCGAGATTGATTCATATTCATTATAGCACTTTGACTTAGAATAGATTTTCTTTTAACACAATATACTTTTGACATACATAGTCAATATTTACATTTTCATGCACATTAATCAACTAGAAGAATGAGTGCAACTAGTTTCAAACGTAAACACGTATTCTCTTGGTAATCCCAGCAGTATTATTGCTGGGTTCCCCCAGTAGCATAACACTTGGTAATCCTAGTAGTGAGTATGTGAGTTCAGGATTTGTATGGCAAGCTGGAAATGGACACTCATTGTTAGGATAGTTTTAGAGTTAATTTTATTATCAATTAGATTAATTAATTAATTTTTATATTATTACTTAGTTACTTTAAAGGCTACACAACATTACTAATCATATGCCTTCTCATGGACTAAACCATATGTGATAAATTTACCACTAGTCTAAGTGAGAAGATAATGACCTGTGATCAATGCTTAACAATCTAAATACCACACTATTCCCATCCACATAATTTGACCAAATTTCACATGAATGCTTATGATTTGTATGGTTGGGCATAGGGGATACCCATTGCTCATCATTGGTGCCATTGTGATGAATCACATTGGTAATCCTAGAAGTAGTACACAAAGTTCAAGATGTGTATGGATGATTAAGGATGGATGCTCATCACACTTAGGCTAGCTTAGATTTTATTTTTTATTATTTATTAGTTTACTCAAGTTATTCCTCATTGTCTTTAGGAGTAGCATAGTATTAGAAATCACATCATACACCTCACATTGGACTAGATCATACATGACAAAGTAAATACTAGTCCAGGTGGGAAGACAGTGAACTAGGATCAATGTGTAACTATCTAGGTGCCACAATTAGTCCATCCACAAAATTCAACTGGATTGCGCATACACACTCATATTTGTATGGTTGAGTGTAGGGGTACCTCACCGCTCATCATTGGTGCCACTGCCAGGGACAATGCTAGTTATCTAGATTAGATATATCATACAAGATCGCTGTAACAAAGTATTAATGATATATCTTTTAGAAAAGAGATTGAATTTAATTAAGTCACACACAATTCATAACAATTTCTCTCTCACAAGACAATGGTAACACAACATCTAGTGAGGCAATTCATTGGAGAACCAGTGCAATTTATAATGAAGAAGAAGTTTGGAGTACTAAATCTTATGCAGGAGTTTCATATGTTCATGGATACCCCATTGATACTCAAGGACTCTTGTCATCCAACTTAGACACCTTTAGTAAGGATGGGACATCCCATAGAATGAGGGGGCCCATAAGGCCTAGGACCTTCTTAATGATTCGCAAGAGTACATCAAGGGATGATTGAGAGACTTACAAAAGTCATGATGATGATGAGTCTTTCAGTTCTCTCTCTTCCTCTACTCTTTCAATGTCAAGTCATGACATGGATGACTATTCCTCAAGGGGTTGACATAGAAATAGAAATCGAACTCATAGGAAAAATTAAGAATGCCAACATGAACAAGGACCACATCATCCTAACTCACGAACTCACAACCTACTTAGTGACGATGAACCCTTGCTGGCCACTAAAAGCCTAATGCATATAACATAGGCTGTTCAAATATCCTACAGGCATTGTAAGGAAAGCTGTCTACCCAGGCTTGATTTAAACAACTTTTCCAAGTTTTTAGGAGACTATTATTTAGATTTGCAACATCATTTACAAGCCTTCTACGATGCCTATGCATGGAACAATATTGATAATGGGTGGAAAAGACTTAACCTCTTCCCTATGACACTTGTTGGCCAAGCAAAAGTATGGTATAGGTCTTTAAAACCAAAATCAATTTGCCATTGGCCAACAATGGTAGAACTCTTCAAAAAAATATATCAAACCTATGCAAGAGTGTCAGCCTTGAGGAGATAGATTCAAGAATGGAAAAAAGGGCAACATGAACCCTTGGACATGGCCTTATAAGGATATTACTCAAGGCTAAACAACTACCTAGGCCATGGGTTCTCTGAGGAAAGGCTAATGTATCATATCATGGATGGGCTCTGTAACGAAACAAGGGAGACCCTAGGGATGTATGTCCTAGGTCAACTATATGAATGACAAACTCACCAATTCCAAGAGATTATTAAGTAGGTAGCAAAAGAAGAAGGATAGATAGCCAAATAAGGAGTAATCAACTCACCATGAAGAGGAGAAATGAACTCACCATGAGGAGGTGGAACAATCTTCATCTTTGCAAATACGGAAATCACTAGATGAAATCGAGGTAAGGATTAATAAGATGATGGAATGGGTACATGAAAAATGTGGAGAATATGCAAATAGTATCGAAGGTAAAACCATGCATGGTCACTTTGTCACCTAGAAAAAATAGAGGATGTCAAACTGAGAAACAGGATAGAACACCATTCGATAACTGGAAGGATGGGTTGATGAAAATAAGGATAGGGGTCCAACTACAAATCATATGTATCAATGCAACTTTTTCCTGTACAATCACCCCAAAGGATAATGCCCAATCTTGTCACACTTACATGAGCATTGGGGAAGAATGTTACATCCATATTTCCTACAAAAGTACTATGTTCGACTGCAGTGGCAAAACCCCTAGTCGTGGGGGAGACCATCGTCAAACTGGCCACGTCATTCATACCATCCAAAACCAAGTGCTTATTATGTTCAACATCCTATTTCTCCAATTGGATCGACATCCTCTACTTCACCTCATCATTATCATTCTCTTGAGTATCATCAACCGATGTCCTCTTCTACAAGATCACCACCTCATGTTCGTTACATTTCTCCTTACTCTCAATATTCTCATCCTTCACCTCCTTCTACACTACCACTAGTAGCATCAGAAGGTTTTGCACCATAACACCAACCCACAAACATTACTTGTGCTATTACCATCAACAATAGTGGGGGTCCTCCACAACGTTGGAAGTGTCATTTCTTTAAGCATGATCGTAGGAAGAGATAACATAGTTTTGAAACCACTGCATCCTCCAACTTAGCATAAGTCTAGCACTTTGATGCACCTTCCTCTTTGAACTGTATGCCCCTTGTTACGTTATCTGGGCCACCAATTAACGCTCTAACAACCATGTGACCTAATGAATATAACCACGTAGGAAGACATATCAATATTTGCATACCATCTTATGGTTATGGGTGCCATAGTGGATTAGCCTCTTATCACATGACCACATCTTATAATCTATCCCACCATGCTTACTTTAGTCAAGTGTGTGCATCACAATTTTGGTACATTCCTGCCACCATATCAGAAGACACCTAGTGGTTTGGATATGACCAGATCCCAATATTTCCAACATTCATGGATCCAAACTTTCCATTTACTAATTCTTGCCATGTTCAAAGGTTTAATCATGGGGCATGCCCCCCATTCTAACATGCAAAATTAGTAAATGTTTTTCCTTTTCTTTGGTTTTGCAATTTTTGGTTTTCTAATTTTTCACCTTTTAATTTGTCATTTTATCTTTTTGAGGGTAATCTCATTTGTGAATAAAATACTCATGTGACCTATCAGTTGAGGTGTTGTTCTATGCTATCAAGTCACAAGGGACAAATTATTTGGACAATGAGCCACAACATCCACCCACCCATTTTATTAATAAGAGGTTCTACTATGGGTNATCCACAAGTCCTCTTGATGTCACACCTTGGCCATTTCCTCTTAGTCNACTCATTATGCCCAGAGTGAAAAGTGACAGACTAAGAGGAAATGGCCAAGGTGTGACATCAAGAGGACTTGTGGATTCTCTTTAGTGACATTTGTATGTGATATCATGTAGCTTGGTTGTACTAAGGTTCTTGTAGATCTAATGAAAAAAGGGGAGTAAGAGTAATAAAGGTCCTTAATAAAGAAACTCAATGTTGTTCTAGAGGATCCCACTAGAAAGACATGCACCCATGCTTGAAGGTTGGTGACTTCTCTGGATAACTTTTGGAAAAGAAAAAGTTCCAAAGTGGCCAAAAGAAGAAAAAGAAAAGAAAGAAGAAACACAACAAACAAAAGATCAAGAAAAATGTGTTGTAGAAAAATTCAAATCACTCCTCCCTTGCAAAAAACACCAATTGATCATGCACCTTGCTGTCATGATGCCCTTATGGTTGTTTATCATTGGATGAAACAATGTGATGTCACTGATTAGAGGTATGGACTTAGTCTTGATCTTGGAGCAAAAGGCTAATGATACCTTAATCACGCCCCACACTCAGGATTCATTGTGCCCAGGGTAAGTTGCCTCATGTCCCAATCTTTGCAATCCCTTCTATGATTCATCTCACCGCACAGTCCAAGTATTTCTAACTTTTGTCTTGTGTGGAATAGAATTCATACCTCATCACGATGATATTTAACATGTGTGTGTTTTGTTGCACTAGTGCAGATTACATTTAACCCTTTTAGTGCCTATGGACATTTAAAGTTGTGGTTACGTAAGGGCATGATAGGTTGGAACTACTTTAGGGAGGATCCACTTGCATAACTTTTGTAATTTGTACTTATTGGACACCACCACATCATCTTATACCCTCTAAGTCTTGCATTGTTGAATTTATTCTTTCCTTTATCATCATTTCAACCTAAACATTTCTATGCACCAATACATGTTCTTTTTCCTCACCCTATTCACGAACTTCATTGTATAATTCCACTTTATTACATTTTTGGTGCCTTAATGCCCACTTAACATTACCCTAGACCTTCCAAATATACCTTAAATCCTTCATTTTTGGTTGTGAAAACTTGAAAATTTATCAATTTTTACTAAGTACCCTATTTTGGAAGGGACACGATATCGAGTACCTAGTATTGTGTCCGACGAAATATCAGGTCTAAGCTAGCGTGTACGTGATATCGTATCCATAAAACCTATATATATGGACCCCCTCACATGCATTAACATCATTTTCAACTATTCATGCAAGAGGATTTGTTGCAATTTTCTTTCATGATTTTTCATACTTTGCACATATACCATTTAACCATTAATATCTTGCTTGTTAATGCTTCGATTCTCCTTCTGATCGAACTTGCTTGAAATTGGAGTGTTTAACTCAGTCGTGGGGGAAGGGTATGCTCCAAGTTGTGCATAACTTTTTCGAAATTTGTTGTCATGTGAAGGATATCATAGGGGTAACTGATATTAAGAAATGCTAAGAACTTATGCTAAACTAATTTTATTCCTTCATCCAAATCATGAAAATTATTATTGGAGTCACCTAATCAAATTGGGCCCAGCATTAAAAATTTTAGGTGGATTTCCTTAAAAATTTCTAACTCTAAAATTACACTAAGCAAGAATTCAAAATTCATTAAAGGTAATGAGTAAGCTATAAGATAATTAAATTTTGTTAAATGACCGTACTAACAATTGATCCTAGTGTGATTATAGATGGACCCTAAATGAGGACAATAGGGAGGACCTTCTCAAGGTGCATCCAAACACCCAAGAAGAGGTAGAGGCCAAGGACCTCCTACAGAACATGCAGAATAGGAAGCACAATCATTCAGCATCCATTAAGAAACCCATGTTATTGCATAATTCAAGCAAGTAGAAGGTGGAGAAGGTAGGGCACTTGAATAAGGACAACATCTCACGTTATCCCTAGAATATGTTTAGGCAATTTGGGAAAGGTCCACATTAGTTGCAATGATTGTGGAACTTAATTTTGGACCTTTTACTGAATTTTCCCCTACGTCGGTCAAAGCTCAACTCAAAGGATCTCCACTATGGCCTGTCCTTTTGGAGAGTGGTGAATGGTATTTGGGGGGGACTTATCAATTTTGGCATAATAAAGAGGAAAGAACCACCACTGACATTGGTGGGATTTCAGTTAATTTCTCTATGAAGGCCATTTTGAAAGTTTTGAATCTTTCGAATACAGGGCCCAAAGTTGCTCATCTGTCCACTCGCTCCAATGCTGATGCATGAAAAGTATGGCTAAAGAGAGTGTACAACAAGGAGGAAAAAACATATGGGGAGCTCACCCTTGAAGATAGAATCTATTTCAAAATTGGAACCTATCACTTCTTCCCAATAAAAGGACTAAACAAGATCTCCACCTATGTGGCCATATAGAGCGCAATCTTGATGGGCAAGGTTGATGCCAATCTACCCCATTTATATCTAACAGAAATATTAAGGTGGTTTGAAGAATGTAAGACAGGGAAGGTTGCATTACCTTTCACCTGTCTAATTAGGAAGTTGTGTTAGCATGCTGGAATTCTGGGGTACACTAATGATGTCCCTAGAAAAGCTCAAAATGCCTCATATGCTGAATTACTAAAGCCACCAACACCAAGGAAAGATGCTAGTGAAACATTGGAGCTTCAACAAGAGTAGATGGTTGGGCCCACTACATCTCAAATAGCAGGTCCTAGCCAACTTCCAGACATAAGGCCTAATCAACAATAGGAAATATGGCCTAGCACGCAGCCCACAGGTCAACAGGACCAACCGCCATCACTGTTGCAAGATTAGCAACCATCGATGAGCCATCTTAGAGCCATCGTAGAAACAGTTAGTTGGGAAAGTTGTGATAAGGCCAACCTCTTTAAGGTAATTGATGATTTCGTACAACTCACAATGTCAATCGATCATGCATGGTGTGAGGTCTCGATACAAACAGGAGGAGGGGAGTCACATTGGTCACAATAGATTTCTAGAAATGTTGCATCTTTTTAAGTGTAATTAGAAATTGGTGAAGGTGCCACAGTAGTGGTCATGCAACACTAGGATGTAGCCAAAGCAGTAGGAGTGGTTTCAAACCACATAAAAGAATCATTTAACATCCCTATTGTGCCATTGGCAGATCTCACAAGAGCATGTGATGCTCAAGTTTTAGCTGTTCCCTTGATGACTCCTGCGGAACATTAGGATGCCCTAGATTATTTGTTATAAATAGGCTAAGTAATGATATCCTTATTTGACATCCCTCAAGATGTCACAACAACATAATTAGATCTTATTTTCACAAAGGGAAAGCTAGTCATGGCTGAGGTTAGGGCCAAACACACAGAAGATGAGTTGAGAAGACTCTAGGAGAAGTTCGTTACTCTACAAGCCACACAGCAAGATCTGTCCCAACTTATCCCAGATGACCAACTAGAATTATTTAGGATGAAGCAATTGAATAAATTATTAGAAGATAATAAAAGGGTAGTAATGAAAAAGGATAAGGCTAATTGGGATGCTTCAAAAGTACAAGCCTAAACATATACATATGAAAAAGCACTTAAGGCCTTACAAGAAGAAAATAAACTCCTGGTTGTCAAGAATCTTTGGTTGACAAAAATTGGAAAGCAAAAGAATGTTCTCAAGGATAATTTCTAGCATATGCAAGAATAACTAATAAGGATTAACTAAGACATGAATCACTTAGCCAAAGAGAACACGACCCTCTCAATGGAGGAGGTATGCGCCATCTGTCAAAAAATGACCATTGAAATGAGCACGTGACAAAACAAAGCTAAGAGACATGAAAAATTGAAGGAACATTTTTGGGACCAAGTGGGGATGTATAAGTAGATCATTAAAAAATAAATCTATATGGTTAAGACCCAAATCAATGCTTTTAGTGCTCAAAACACTAATTGGTAGGCCATATTTGACACTTATGCCTTTGCCCACCAAGTAGAATTAAAGAGCTGGGACCTATATATCCAGGATCTCACTGAATACATGGAGTTGGCCAACCTATGGTATGCCAACTTGGCCATGTTAATAGTAGGACACCCAAGGATAGAGTTGGAAAAGCAAGTAGCTACCACCTATGCCAAATATGAAGTAGAATTTATTGAACAAAAAAAGATACTACAAAAATTGGAGATAGAAAATTCTAAGTTGGAGGTGGTAAAAGCTAGCTACCAAGGTTAGAAAGATGTTGCGGTAGATTTGGCTTAATGGCTCATGGATTATCAAGAATGTAGAGACAAAGTTAAAGCCTAGAAGGAGGAATGATGGTTGTTTGCAGCCTGGTATGTTAAGGCCAATCAGATATTTCTACAATTTTCGTGTCCATGGGAGGTGCTGACTCTATCAAATATTAGAACATCAACATGGAGAGTACACGATCCCTAAATAGAAGAAGAAAACCTTCAAGTGCTCCTTCAAAGGTATCCATTTCCAAAGCTTGGAGCACAGGATAAGGGGAAGAAGCCCATGGAGGAGCCACTGCCACTAGGAGCCACATACCTAATTTGTATTTTGTGTTGGTGTCTTACTTTTATTTTTTGTGTTGGTGTCCTAATTTTGTTTTGTTTGATTCCACACCATGACATGAAATAACCATAGTTAGTCCATAATCCCATACCTATCCACTGTGTTATCAAATGAACTCATTTTTCATTTTGTTTGACTTGAGGACGAGTTTTTATTCAGTCATGGGGGTATGATGAATTGTGGTTTGCCAGACCTCGATATCGGATACACGATATTGGATATGCGATATCGTTACCTAGGTAATGATATCGTATATATGATATCGTGACTCCTGTGTTAGCCTATAAATATCATACTCAGGTGCATAGGAAGAGAGTCATTAGTTAGTCGCTAGGAGTCAAGAGTATTTTTGTTAATTCTCAGTTCTTTTCCCAAGTGCATGCCCATAGTGTGATGCTTGTAATTGTACGGAACCTTTGTTTGAGTGTGACGTACTTGGACACACATAGAATTGGCAATGAAAATCAAGATTACTCCATCATTGTAGCATTTACTAAGCTTTTATTTGCTTTAATTATTAATTATTATCTATTTTTTTCTTAGTTAATATTTCTTTATCATCATTTACTATCCATGTTGTTAATGTGGAATGAGTACATCTTAATCACGAACATTTAAGTGTCACTATGTGGTAACCCAGTAGTGTATCAAGTAGTGCTTCGAGTGATGTGGGCTTGGTAATCCCAGAAGTAGTACATGAAGTCCAAGATGTGTATGGATGATTAAGGATGGATGCTCATCGTACTTAGGCTAGCCTAGATTTTATTTTCCATTGTCTATTAGTTTACTCAAGTTATTCCTCATTGTCTTTATTAGTAGCATAGTATTAGAAATCACAGCATACACCTCACACTAGACTAGACCATACGTGACAAAGAAAATACTAGTCCAGGTGGGAAGATAGTGAACTACGATCAACATGTAACTATCTAGGTGCCACAACTACTTTATCCACAGAGTTTGACCAGATTGCGCGTAGACGCTCGTATTTGTATGGTTGAGCGTAGGGGGTACCTTGTGGCTCATCACATTACTAGGCATGATGCTAGTTATCTAGATTAGTGATGAAGCATTAGTTGGCTAAAATATCATAAATGTTACATCACATATATGTTGTAGCATCCCTATCTGTGCATCTTAGTTGGCTGCTACATTGTAGATGTGATATTGCAACTGTGTCGATGGGTTCCTGTCAATGTAGCCTTGTTGATGTGTATGCATCGACGTGATCTCATCGATGCATTCGTTGACGTGTTGATGCGTATGTGTTGATGTAGTGTGTGTTTTCGCCTATAAATACACGTGTTCTTGTTGTGTATTTAGCATTCTTTTGTTAATAGAATAGTCAAAATTTTGTAGTTTTAATTTGTAGTCTTAGAGAATAGTCAATTAGTGCCCGTAGTGTGGATTTAAGGTAGTTGTACGACATCATATTCGAGTGGCAATGTACTTGGACACATTCCATGAACGACAGTAAGATCAAGATTGATTCCTATTCATTGTAGCGCTTTGACTTAGATTAAATTTACTTTAATGCACTTTAAATTCATGTATGTAGTTAATATTTACATTTCCATGTATATTAATCAATTGGTAGAATGAGCATGACCAGATTTGAGCATAAAAACGTATTCACTTGGTCATCCTAGCAACGTTATTGCTTGGTTTGCCTAGTAGCATAACACTTGGTAATCTTAGTAGTAGATACATGGGTTCAAGACATGTACAGCAAGCTAGGAATGGACACTCATCCCCTATAGGCTAGTTTAGACTTTATCTTTTTGTTATTAATTAGATTAAATAATTGATTCTTCTATTATCGTTAGGAGTAGCATAAAGTTGAAACAAGATCAACCATCATATGCCTCACTTTGGACTAAACCATATGTGACAAAGCTACCATTAGTCCAAGTGGGAAGACAATGAACTACGATCAATACTTAATGATCTAAATGCCAAACTAGTCCCATCCACTGAATTTGATCAGGTTGCATGTGAATGATCATAATTCATATGGTTGGGCATAGGGGGTATCTGTCACTCATAATTGGTGCTGTTGTTGGGGATGGTGCTGGTTATCTAGATTAGTTATATTATACATGATCATTGTAAAGGTATTAAAAATTTATCTTTTAGAAAACTTGATATTTGAATTCACACACAATAAAGCCATGTATTTTTTACATAGGACCCATAAGGCATTGTATGATTAAAACTCTCACATGAGAAATGATAGGTTCTATACTAAAGAAAATTGGAGTGAACAACCTCAAGTAGGGGTTTCATATGCTCATTTTCACACTTACTACATGCAAGGACTACATTTAATTGGTACAAAAAATCTTAGAGGAGATGGAGTAAGTCCTAGAATGAGGAGGGCCTCAAGGCCTAGGACCTCTTCTGTACCTAAAAAAGATAGATCAAGGAACCATGGGAAGAGATATAGAAGCCATGAAAATTCTCCTAGTTCATCATTTTCCTCTTCCTCTTGAACGTCTAGTTCTGACAAAGATGAACATAGCTATAGACATAGAGATCCACTAAGGGGTCAAGATGAAAATAGAAATCAAACCCAAGGGAAAGAGTAAAGAAATCAAAGTGAGCATAGACAAGATCATCACTATCAGATAAATAGAAATAGAGATTATTACCATGACATTTCTAATGAAGATGAACCTTTATTGGATACTAGGGGCATGACACAAATTAGGGAGGTAGTTAAAGTACCCCAAAGGCATCAAATGGACAATTGGATCAAACAACTTGACATGAAAAACATTCCTAAATTTAAGGGAGGCTACAATTCTAATCCACAATATCATTTACAAGCCTTCGATGATGCATGCATCTTGCAAAAAATTGAATGCAAGTGGCAAAAGCTTAATATCTATCCTAGGATGCTAATAGATGAGGTTGAAAGTTGGTCTAGATCATTGGAACCTGATTCCATTCACTAATGGTCCACAATGCTAGAACATTTCAATGAAAAATACCAAACCTATGTGAGGGTGTCCAACCTAAGAAAACAAATCTAAGGATGGAAGTAAGAGAAAGATGAATCCTGGGATGTGGCATTGGATAGATACTATTCTCTACTACATAGATGTCCAGACGATGATTTTTCTCAAAAAGAGAAACTTTTCCACATCATAGATGGGCTTTGTAATAAAATGAGGGAAACAATTGGGATTTATGCCTAATGTCAATTATACGAACTTGATGAGAGCGGTTACTCTAGCAGTTATTCTAATTATTAGAGTAGTTACTCTAGTGGTTACTCTAGCAGTTATTCTAATTATTCAAGTGGGTACTCTAGTGGTTACTTTAGCAGTTATTCTAATTATTAGAGTGGTTACTCTAGAGGTTACTCTAGAAGTTATTCTAATTATTAGAGTGGTTACTCTAGAGGTTACTCTAGCAGTTATTCTAATTATTAGAGTGGTTACTTTAGCAGTTATTCTAATTATTAGAGTAGTTACTCTAACTATTAGAGTAGTTGCTCCCAAGCCTATAAATACAGTGCCCAGGCACACAATTGAAAGAAAGTCTTTTAGCAGTCAAGTTGCAAAACTCTTGTAGTCTATTTGAAAGTTAGAGTATTTTCCAAGTGCTCACGGAAGGAGGTCGAAGTGTGGACAGATCTTTATTTGAGCATTGTGCACCTGAGCACATCTTGTGTATGGTAATAAAAATGAGCTCTTTGATTCATCCTTGCAACACTTGAGATTTTTTTTCTTATGTATTTATTTTATTTTATTTTCTTATGCATTTATTTTATTTTATGCACCTTACATTTTTGTTATTAGCATAGCAATTCATTTTGATCAATTAAGCAAATCATTAAATTACACAAGCACGATCACTTCAAGCATGCGTGTAATGCTTGGTAACCTAGTAACGATTAGCGTTTGGTAAACCTAGTAGTGTTGCATTGGTTCAGGATGTGTATGGAAAGTGGGAACGGTTGTTGGTGTTAGGATTAGTTAGAACTTAGTTAATGAGTAGTTAAGTTAAATTAGTTGCTTAGTTACCTCTCTCCTTCCCTACTAGCACAGGACATAAAAACATAAAAGTTATAAAAACCATATGCCTCAAGCTTACTTAACCATACAATCGTGACATACAGGTAAGCTTGGGAAGATAAAAATCAACCAACCCTTCCTTGTTCCACAAGGGTGCATAAGCACTTAGTCCTTGGAATTCAACCGGATCATGTGTGAAACACTCATATTTGTATGGTTGAGCGTAGGGGTACCTCGGCGCTCATCATTGGCGTAGTTGCTAGAGACTTAGTTGTTTGTGCGCTAACTAGAACATAGGAAATCATTCACATCATTGGAACCCTTAGGGTTGGTTGAGAAAATAATAAACAATAATACATTGCACACTGAATAGACAAGTATGTCTCCTTCTTCGTACGAAAGCGCTTCACAGGCTAGGTCTGAAACAGGAAACATGCAGTAGCGTAATATACATGATGTTGATCCGCCAGTCCCTTAACAAGTTCGAATGGTATATATTCATCCCAATGAGTATATACCAAACTTCACCTTTATCCTCCATCAAGATGAACAACTACGTTGGTGAGACTTAGAAGGTAACATAGTGTTACCTCCCAATTATTTAGTCCCGAGCATGCTTCTTCATGCTCTCATATGAATTGGCATGCCACACTTACACACAGAATACATTGTGCAAAACCATGACTCAAGAGAATACTATCGCATAGAGGAAAAAGGTCAAAGGGACTTGCAACAAGAGAGACATCATAAGTCTTTGAAGGGTAAGTGGTCCCAGGATGCCCTACATATCTTAAGCCAAAATGAGGATGGTGAACCTACCTCAGGCAGTCGGCCACATAACAATGTTCCTCCCGTTGACTTTGGCCAAGGGGTTGTGTATCAGAACCTTCATTCCACTATTCATAACCTAGGTTATGATACCCATGGGCACAAAGGGTTTGAAAAAGGAACATGAACTCATGATAAAGGTGGACATTTTGATCACAATCGCGATCGGGGTTGAGACCATAGAAGAGAAGGTAGCAGACACCATCATGGTGACGGTTCTTCTTCTTCTTCACCTTCATCATCTCCATCACCCTCTCCTTCAATATTTGGATGTGGTCATAAGGAAAAAGACCATGGGGATAAAGGTAGGCAAAGTGGAAGTCATAGATGAAATAGCTAGGAAAGGGGATGAGGGCACTCTAGAGAGTCACAACATAGAAGAAGGGAGAGTAGAGAACAATGTAGGCATCATAGACATCATGGACGAGATAATCACGATGAACCCCTAATCACTACTCGAAGTATGTTTGAAATAACTGAGGCTATTAGAATTCCAACAAGGCACCAGAAAGATAGTAGTATCAAGAGATTAGATATGAAAAATATCCCACAATTTGAAGGGGGATACAAAGTTAATTCTTAGAATCATTTATAAGCATTCCATGACATGTGTGCCTTACAAAACATAGAGAACGAATGGAAAAAAATTAATTTGTTCCCATAGACATTAGTTAAAGAAGCAGAAAGCTGGTACTGGTCTTTAGAACCAGAATCCATTCATAGGCGGAGTACTGTGTTAGAACTATATAATGATAAGTACCAAATGTACTCTCGAGTGTCTAACTTGCGAAAGTGAATCCAAGGCTAAAAACAAGGAGGACATGAACCCTTGGATGTTGCCATGGGCTGATACTATGCACTGTTACATTATTGTCCTAGCCATGGTTATTTGCAATGGGATCAACTACGCCATCTCGTGGATGGGCTTAGGCATGAAATGAGAAGAACCCTTGGAACTTATGCCCAAGGGAGACTATTCGAGCTTAGGTCCCATCAAATTCAAAGAATATTGGAGCAAGTTGCTAAGGAAGAAGGTGAGCTATGGAAGAGAGAAAGTGCGGAAGAGTATAACCAAGATCCTTCCCTACAGAAGAGGGAAGTAAGATTTTGTTAGGATGAAGAAGGGTCACCACTTGAAGAGATGGTGAATAGGAAAACTTTGCCTATCCAAAAGATGATATCAGAAGTATTGGCAAAGGTAGAAAAAATGTGGGATTCCCTAGACAATAGATTTTAAAGTATTCTTAAAATAGTAGAGGAGTTTAGAGAGCAACGTAGTGAGAAAAGAAAAAAGAAAGAGGCTGAACATGCATGTAGTAAGGGTAAGGGCAAAGTTGCCATCATTGAAGAGGTTGTGGATTCAGAAATAGAGAATGATAGTGGATGTGAGATATGTCAATATGATCATCCTAAGGGATGTTGCCATGTAATCTCACATCGCTAGAAATGCGCTGTGCAAGGCTCTTTTGGATTCAGGTTCTGTTGTCAACTTAATTTCTCAAGAAGTGTACAAGGCCTGGCACTTACATCCATTGAAAAAGAGTAACATCCGTCTAGAGTTGGCTGACTAGTTCATCACTATTCCATTGGGACTCGTGGAAGACATTGTTACCATTGTTTGTGGGTGGTCGTACCCAGCTGACTTCTTAGTGATTCAGGTAAACAACGGTAAGGGGGACTTTCCAATCATGATGGGAAGAGCATGGGTAAGCACCATCGACGCACACCTAGGAATTCATGATCTTTCCTAAGAAATATCAAAGGAAAATACATTCAGAAAGATTGAGAAGAAGAAAGTTTCATGCATCTCATACAGTGACATAGGGTGTAATTGCGTGCAGAGGTCATGGTTTGTGCAAAGTTTAGCATTGCCTGCATGCAATTAGTGTGCATAAGTGATTAACATACAAAGATGCCTGTATGTAGTAGCCACACGACAGGAAGACACCTAGTGGATGACAACTGATTAAGAAAGTAATTCACTCATATGCATGGAACCAATTGAGGGTTTGACTTATGCTTACATCGATAGCATAGATGCATTAGAGCAAGTCCACTGCCAACTTCCATGTCTTAACCTTGAAAATATCAACTAGGGGAAGTTGGAAATCCTTGAGAAATTTAAGCAGGAGCCCCTCGAGTTGAAACCATTGCCCACTGGTATGGAATACATGCTCCTTAAAAATAGAAAATCGGTAATTATCAATGCTAAGCTTGCTCCTTAACAGAAAGAAGAATTGCTAAAGGTAATAAATAAATGGTAGGAAGCCTTCACTTGGTCATATCTTGAATTAACTTGAATAGATCCTAGGATATGCCAATATAGAATTTACATTGACTCATCCATGAAGCCTCGAAGACAACCGCAGAGGCGATTGAACCCTAAGTTGAAGCAAGTAGTTAAGGAAGATATCAAACAACTTCTGAAGGCTGGGTTCATATAGCCCATTGCTAATAGCAAATGGGTTAGCCCCTTAGTGATTATGTCTAAGAAGGGGAGCAAATGGAGGGTGTGCATAGATTTTAGGCTACTAAATATGGCAACATTCAAATATCACTTTCCATTGCCATTTGTCGACCAATTTTTAGACACGATCGCAGGGCATCGCTATTATAGTTTTTTGGATGGATATAGTGGATATAACCAAATACAAATATCCCCAGAAGATCATGCCAAGACTACGTTCACCAGTCCTTGGGGAACATTTGCATACAAAAAGATGCCATTTGGCTTGTGTAATGCCCCTGCAACATTTCAACAACTAGTTCTAAGCATATTCCAACAGCAGATAGGGAATGGATGGAGGCCTTTATGGATGACTTCTCCACTTATGGAGCTTTGATCAAGCCTTGGACCAGTTGGAGAAATTTTTTAAAAGATGTGTAGAAACTAATTTGAGGCTCAACTAGTAGAAAAGCCATTTGATGGTCCAAGAGGGTGTAGTACTAGGGCACAATATGTCACACATAGGGATAGAGGTAGATCCCAAGAAAATCAAAGTTATCCAAGGAATTGCCTGTCAACTGGAAACTATCAAAGATATTTAGTCATTCCTTGGACACACTAGCTACTATAGGAGATTTATGAAGAACTTTTCAAAGGTTGCCAAACCATTGGTGGAATTATCAAAAAGGACATACCTTTCGAGTGGAACAAGGAATGTGAATTAGCTTTCCAAACTTTGAAATTAAAGCTAGCAGAAACACCCATTTTACAAGATCTTAACTAGTTCAAACCATTCCATATCATGAATAAAGCATGCAACTATGCTTTAGGAGCTATACTTACATAGTTAGATGACCAGAAGCATCCTTATTACACCACTATGCAAGTAGAAGTATCGTTGGTACACAACTTAACTACACTACCATAGAGAAAGAATTAATGGTTGTAGTGTTTGCACTAGAAAAGTTTAGACACTATGTATTAGGTTATAAAGTATATGTACATACAGGTCATAGTGAAATTTGGTTCCTGATGAATAAGGCAATGGTAAGCCCTCGTATCATACGATGGCTTGTAATCTTACAAGAGTTCGATCTTACGATGATCGATCGTAAAGGTACCAAGAACGTAGTTGCTGATCATTTATCTCGGTTGCAATGGGACAATAAAGAGGATGAGTATTGAATTTCTGATTATTTCCCTAATGAATTCTTCTTTGTAGGTGTAGTGAATAATCAATCACCCATGGAGAAAAACTTGTATAGTAGCATTCTTACCTATCTCCTCACCCAAAAAATACGACAAGAGTTAAACCTTAAGAAGAAACAACAGTTTCTTCATCGATCCAAGTACTTTATGAAAATCAATGGGCAACATTACAAAGTGTGTCCCGAAGATGGCTTGGTTTGATGGTGTGTTTCTGATATAGATCAACTACAATTTATCCAAGATGCTCATGAGGGTCCTTGTGGGGGTCATTATGCTGGGAGACAAACGACCATCAAGATCTTGCTTGCAGGATATTATTGGCCTACATTGTTTTGGGACACACCTTGTTTCATCCAATCTTGTGAGCACTGTCAACGTGATGGGGGAATAATTGCTAGAGTGGAGGGTCCGCAACTATGGATCCAACTGTTAGAACCCTTCGACATCTGGGGAATTTATTTTATGGGGCCGATTACACCAATGTCTAATGGAAAAGATTATATTATTATTGCCATTGATTACCCAAAAAAATGGGCAAAAGTAGCTACTGTTAAAGATTATACATCATCTACAACTGCACAATTTTTTGAACAACAAATCATAAATAGGTTTGGTGTGCTATGTGCACTTATTTTAGACAATGGTACACACTTCATAGGTGAAACTTTTCAGAAATTAATGCAATGCTTAGGGGTTGAGCATAAATTAACTACACCATACAACCCCCAAGCGAACGGTCAGGTAGAAGTCACCAAGAGGGAGATTACGAAGATATTGACAAGAACCATTAGCAAGTTTAGGCAAGACTGGAGCACTAAACTAAATGATGCTCTTTGGGCATACTGCTCCACATGGAAACTCCCTACAGTCTACTCTCCCTATGAGTTAGTGCACGGTAAATTACCAACACTTCCCATGCAAATTGAGCTCCATACACTATCCATGGGATGTGACCTCAACCTTGACCTTGACCTAGCATAGAAACAATGGTTAGTAACCCTTAATTTGCTAGATGAAAACTGACTAGCTACCCTGTCATCTAATGAATTGCACAAGGCATTCAATAAGCAACATCATGACCTAAGAATTAGGAAATTTAAATATCAGCTAGGAGATAAGGTTCTCTACTAGAATCCCATACATGTGCCACAACGTACTAAATTTCAAACAATGTGAGAAGGACATTATATTATTTATGCAAATTTTCCTTCAAGAGCCATGACAATATAGAAACCTGAGAGCCCAGATAAGAAACTGTTGGTCAACATGCAACAAACCAACCTTTTTCATGAGCTTAAGATAGCCAGTACACATGCTACCTCTATTAGGTGACAACCTTGCTCACTATTTCGGATCTCCTCCTTCCAACTCAGTCATTGGGGAGATGGCTACCATGCTAACCATTCTAGGCCCTTAGTTCTTTTTGAATTTTTGTTTTACACATTTTCCAACTTTTCTTATTTTTTTTTACACCATCGTTCATATTTTTACTATTTCTTTGTTTGTTTGATTTGCTTTTATTCATCATCTAATAAGTGCTCATGATGGTGGATTGAATTATATCATATTGATTGCTAATGTTTGGTTTTTACCTTTGAATTATGATGCTGATATTAAGGTATGGTTCTTTTTGTAAAACATGCAATGAGTCCATGCCATTCACTCATCCATACAACTCTATGGTCTCCTTTGGCTTGGAACTGTACAATCCCTTTTTTCTAAGTAAACTTGTTAATGAATTGGTGGCTGGGTATTTTTCAAATCAAGGAAAGACTCAAAGGATGAAAAGGGTGTGACTTCAAGGGGATTCGATGCATTAGTTCTAGCCATTCTCTTGGGTGTTTGGATGATTCTTCTTGGGGTTTTTCACCATTCTGACATTGTTCAAATATTAAGAAGCTGAGTGAATAAAAATACGTCTTTGCATGCTGTGGTTCTCATGCATAAACATCAAAAAGAAAAAAGAAAAAAAGGTGAGAATTCAAAGCACACCTCTTAGACATAATAAAGCAATATGGGCTACAAGCATTGGTTATGGAACTAGAAAGGCATGTTACCCATGCCTGAAGGTTTCCTCTAACTAAGGCCCTTTCTCGCTTCCTGCTTCTCCATCTCGCTCTCCTTGGGATGGCGGTCACTCTTTGTGCAAGCATTCTTATTGCCGCAAGAGGATGGATTGACCAAGTGTATTGATACGAGATCACTAAATGTGGTTGGTTTGAGTCTGGATTTGGGATGAGTTCTACTTAGTTATCTTAACCATGAAATACACAAGGGGCTTTACACAACCTTATTCTTGGGATTCCATTCCATTCTCTCCTCTCCATCTTTCTTCCCATTTTCCAACTCATTGCTGATTTTATCATTAGTCCATTGTGGTTAATGCATTATTTTTCTTTGATGAATTCTTGTGGGTAAGGTTTTAACTCTTGCTTCCAAATGATATTCCTAGAGCCTACAGACTCTTTGGTTTGTGGGTTTGCTAGGGAATAAAAGGCATAATCCTGCTTTGGGGAGGACCCACTAACATTCCTTTTTTTTGGTGCAATTGTTAACTTCTTTCCCTTAAATATTTCCTGTAATCAATCATTTCTTACTTCATCCCCATCCATGACATCCATTTTATTGGCGTTGCTTTTGATATTTTTCATCTTTCTTGTTTCTCATGTTTTTCCATCTTATAGCTACCGGAGGTTCGCTCTTAGTCATGGGGGCCCTAGCACAAATTTTTCAATTTTTTTCATTTTACTAATTTCCTAACCCCTACACCTAGGGTAGTTGCTAGTGCTAAATCTCTGAACCAATTTCTGCCATAACCACAACTTAGCGAATGCACTTCATATCGAGGCAAGGTATCAACTACATTGTGGATTATCTATCCTTGCTCATTTGTGACTGTGTTGTGTGTGTAGATGATGATCATAGAAACAATGGACTGGGCTTGGAGGAAGCACTCAGGATGGACTAGAACTAGATCATTTACGAAAGGAGCAAGTTTGGTGGCATGGCTATGGATAAACAATAGAAGGAGCAATCTTGGCATTGGTGGCAACACGCTCCATCTTCTTTCTCTCTCTCTCTTTCTCTTCAAGCTGCCAAATAAAGGCTTGGATGTCATTTATGTATGAGTGTTCACCACAATGGTCATGAACACTAATGTTGTAATATTCTTATTGATCCGTTCAGTGGGCACATTGAGTTTGTCATCCCCTTCCACTGTCAGTTGTCAATTAGTTAATAATCCCATATCTTTCCAATATTTTGTAAGGAAATCAAGGACAAGTTTTCATTTAGTCGTGGGGGTATGATGAGAGTGGTTACTCTAGTAGTTATTCTAATTATTAGAGTAGTTATGCTAGCAATTATTCTAATTATTAGAGTGGTTACTCTAGTGGTTACTTTATTAGTTATTCTAATTATTAGAGTCATTACTCTAGAGGTTACTCTAGTAGTTATTCTAATTATAAGAGTGGTTACTCTAGTGGTTACTTTAGCAATTATTCTAATTATTAGAGCAGTTACTCTAATTATTAAAGTAGTTGCTCCCAAGCCTATAAATACAGTGCCTAGGCGCACAATTGAAAGAAAGTCTTTTTGTAGTTAAGTAGTGAAACTCTTCTAGTCTGTTTGAAAGTTAGAGTATTTTTTAAGTGCCTACAATAGGAGGTCGAAGTGTGAATGGATCTTTATTCGAGAATTGTGTACCTGAGCACACCTTGTGTACAATAATAAAGATGAGCTCTTTAATTCATCCTTGTAGCACTTGAGATTTGTTTTCTTACACATTTCTTTTATTTTATTTTCTTATGCATTTATTTTATTTTATGCACTTTACATTTTTGTTATTAGAACAACAATTCATTTTTATCAATTAAGCAAATTGTTAAATTACACAAGCATGACCACTTTAAGCATGCGTGTAACACTTGGTAACCCAGTAACAATTAGCATTTGGTAATCCCAAAAGTGTTTCACTAGTTTAGGATGTGTATGGCAAGTGGAAATGAATGCTGGTGTTAGAATTAGTTAGAACTTAGTTAATGAGAAGTTAAGTTAAATTAGTCACTTAGTTACCTCTCTCCTTCCCTACTAGCGCAGGACATAAAAACATAAAAGCTATAAAAATCATATGCCTCAAGCTTACTTAACCATACAATTGTGACATACAGGTAAGCTTCATAAGACAACGATCAACCAACCAATCCTTGTTCCACAAGGGCACATAAGCACTTAGTCCTTGGAATTCGATTGGATCATGCGTGAAATGCTCGTATTTGTATGGTTGAGCATAGGGGTACCTCGCCGCTCATAAAAACTCAAAGTCCATCAGATATGATAGCTAATTGTGCAAGTGGAAAAAGAAGGAGAGCTATGTGAATGAGAGAATGTAGAGGAATATAATTGGGATCCAAATTTTTAAAAGAAGAGGATCCATATCTATGATGAGGAAAAAGAGGTATCTCTCGATGAGGTGATTTCAGAACAAACCTTGTCAATACAAAAGTCTATCATTGAGCTTGAAGTAAGGATAGATAAGATGTGGGAATTGATGAACGACAAAGTTACAACTTATGTGACAACCATAGAGGAGAGAGTAACACAACAAGAATCAAGTGATCAAAATAAGAAGAGGAAAATAAACCAAAAAACTAGTAGGAACACTTATTGGAAAAAAGGAAAAATGGCTATAGAAGAAGAGTCTATAGGCTTAGCCACAGTAGAGGATGATGGATGTAACATTTGCCTATATGACCATCTAAGGGCTATTGCTTAGTTATGTTATATCTACATGAGTATGGGGCCTTTGCTTTGAATCCTAAGTTTGTACAAAAGGAAATGCCTAGGAAATTACCTTACTCATAAGGTAATTATAAACACTCCTATAACCAATTGTACTATTTGAGTGGGACTTCTTATCAGCCTCAAAATTACTATTAACCATAATGGAAAAACCCATAGTTATGGGGGAGGCCATCATCAAACTAGCACTGCCCTTATTGCTAGTCGGACTCATACAGATATTATGTTCAACAACTTGTTTTCCCAACTAGTTCTATTTCCTCTACCTCAAACCACTACTACCACTCTCTTAAATATCATCAACCCTCAACATCTTTTGTGGGATCACCCCCTTACTCCTCTCATCCTCCATCATATCCTCAATATTCTCATACTTCCCTCGATCATATGTCACCACCAACAACACAGGAAGGTTTGACACCACAACATCAATGAAATAATGCCATTTGTGCTATGAACATACATGAAAATGATAATGTTGTAGATCTCAATAACCTCGGAAACATTCTTTCTTTAAGGAATTTTCCAAACGCAAGCACAAAACTCATAGACCTATTAGCGCATTGAAATCCACACAAGGCCAATCTAGTGCAACATCCTTCCTCACAAAAATGATGTCTCCTAATCATACATAAAAGTCAATAATCATCACCACTTCAACACAAGACAAAAATGATGAACCTATCATCATGGAGAGAAAAAAACATCCATGCATCACTAATAATTATAAAGGGTGCAGTTGTGGGCTAGAAGTTTGAAATATTAACACAACCCCTATATTGATCCACCATAATGTTTAGAAATAAGTGTGTGAGCAAAAACTAGTCTATGTAGTAGCCAAGAAACTAGAAGATACCTAGTGGCTTGGAAATAAGAGTGCAAAACCATTTAAATGATGCATGGAATCAACCAATCCACTTATTAGCTCTTGTCCTGCCTTTATGCTTAGTAATGGGGGAGATGCCCCATTCTAAATCAAGAACTAATAAGTGTTTTTCACCTTTTTTTTTACAATCTTTTATCATTTTCCTATTTGTTCCAAAAATTTTTGATTCTTCATATATTTTCAACTTGTTAATATTTTTCTCTTTTTTGGAGTCATTTTCTTTATGTTTTATGAATGTCTTTTATGTTTTTGTCAATAATATGCCAGTCATGATGTAGAAGTAAACACTATGTGTTGGGTTTTTGTCATATGCTATCAAGATGATTGGGTATGTAATTGTGTAAGGAAGTGAGACCACCTCATCCACCCCTCCAATTCTCTAGAGAAAAGGTCTTTGTTATGAAAGCAATTCAGTTCTTCTTTCATGAAACATAAATTCATCAATGATCATTGTACCATGAAGAAAGAGGAAAAGACTAAGTGGGAATGGCAAAGGGTGTGACCTCAAGGGTATTTTTTGGATTCTCTTCTTGACTTCCTTCATGTGGTTTATGACTCCTCTAGGAATGTATCATGACTCCTTTATTAATCAATAAATAGGAAGCTATGTCTTTGCATGGTGTGGTTTGCATTTCAAAAAATATTAAATTTAAAAAATATATAAAATGCAAAAAAAGAAGAACGTAATAATGGAAATTAAAAGCACACTCCTTAGACATAGGAATGGGCTACAAGCATTGATTATGGTGCTGGAAAGATATGTTATCCATGCTTGAAGATACCCCTCTAACTAAGGCCCTTCCTTCCTTCTCTTTTCTTCTCTTTTTGGAGTGATGATTATTCTTTGTGATGGTTGTGGACTCATGATGATCAGTAGGAAGGAACACATCAATGCAAGATCACTGTTAATGGTATGGACTTGGAGTGAACTTGGACAGATAAGTATGTTGATCATTTTAATCACATTTAACACAAGAACTTATTACAGACATGGTAAAGAACCTCATATCCCAATCTCTGTAATCTTTTCTTATTTCATTCTTCCCCTCACTATTGTGTGCAATTAGGCATCTTTTGGTTTTATTTAGTAGAGTGCAACATCCCAACCAAGGTAGTTGTGTGTTGTTTGAAATAAAGGCATGGTCTACATGTAACTTCTTGGGTACCCACAAACATCTATAGAATTGGTTATGCAAGGGTATTATGGTAGGAGCTTACTTTGAGGAGGACCCACTTGCATAACTCTTGTTGATCATGGCTTTGAACTAACCCTCACATCTTCTAGAACATCAGTGATAGTTTCTTTAAATTTATGCATGATTTTGGAACTACTTCTTATCTATTTCATTAGTTTTTACTACCTTTCTATTTTCATATACATTAATATTTTTTGACCATCTTTTGAATCAAACCTTTTGTTTTAATAGTTCAAAAACTTGTGTGCTTCTGAAGTTACAATCATTAGTCATGGGGGCTAGGGATGTCCACTTTGAAATTTTTTGAAAATTTTCAAATTTTTCTACCATCCTATTTTTGAACATCATGGTAACTAATAGTAATTCATTAACATAATGTAAATAACTTGATGATTTTAGTTACCTCATAGCCTTGGGCATAGTACGTTGTCATTACCTTGTGCTTAAACACAAACTAAGGGATTCAAAAAGGGTTAATTATTGAGGAAAATTTGCCAAAACTAATGTTGATCCTTTGGTGACTATAGCTAAAAGAAATTCCTAAGGAAAAAGATCCTTTGCATTTGTGTTGGCCATTCTCTTGGGTTCTTGGATGTTTTCTTCTTGAGTTTTCTTGCCGTTCCGATGTTACCCAATTATCGAAAGCTAAGCCAATAAAAATAACAAGTCTTTGCATGGTGTGGTTCTCACGCATAAAAACACAAAAAGACAAAAAGAAAAAAAAAGAAGAGAGAAGAAAACAAAGAAAGTGAGAATTCAAAGCACACCCCTTAGATGAAATAAACTTGGGCTACAAGCACTGGTTATGGAACAAAAAACGTTTCCTCTAACTAAGGCCCTTCTCACTTCCCATTCTCTCCTTTGTTTCATCGAAATGGTGGTGGCTCTTGGCGGAAGCATTCTTGTTCTTGAAGTGGATAGTTTGGCCAAGTGCGTTGATGCGAAGTCACTGGATGTGGTTGGTTTGAGGCCAGAGTTGGAATGAGATTTTCCAAGTCACATTAATCATGCTACACATAAGAGGCTATACACCACCTTGTTCTTGGGACTCCATTCCATTCTATTCTCTCCACCCTTCTCTCCATTGTTCACCTCATTGTCGGTTGTATCATTAGTTTATATTTTGGTAGATGCATTGTTTTCTTTTTGGTAAATTCTTACGGTTAAGACTTTAAGGACATTCCCAGAGGCTACAGACTCTTTGAATGTGGGATTATCAGAGCATTAAGGACATGAGCCTGCTTTGGGGAGGATGCACTGACATTCCTATTTGGTGCACCAGTTAATTTTTTTTCCTTAACATTTTGCAATTACTTTTATTTGTTCATTTTCATCTTGACATCCATTTCACCGATGTCCTAGTTGTCTCTTTTTATCCATCTTCTTGTTCTTATTCTTTCTCCATTCTATTGCTATTGGAGGTTCACAATTAGTCATGGGGGTACGGGGCCCAATTTTTTCAATTTTCTCCTAACCCCTACACCTTTGGTAGTCATCATTAATATACCCCCAGATTCGTAACAACCATGCCACAACCTAGCCAATGGACTTACATCGAAGCAAGGTATCAATTACATGATAATTCATCTACCCTTGCTAATATAAGACTGTGTTGTGTGTGCAGATGGCGATCATGCAATAACGGATTGGATCTAGAGAAAAACACTTAGACTGGAGCAGTGCGGGAAGCAGCTATGCAAGGAACAAGATCGATGAAACGCTTACAGATGGACAATGAAAGGTGCAATCTTGGCGTTGGTAGTAACAAAAAATTCTTTCTCTATCTCTCTTTTCAGCTGCCAAATGTGGCCTGATGTCAATGTAATAAGGTGTTCACCCTTGTTGTCATGAACACCAGTCGTTGTGTCTTGTAATGATGATCCGTTTACATGTCATCCCATTAGTTTCCATTGAGTCAATAATCCCATACCTTTCCGATATTATTGTAATGAACTTGAGGACGAGTTTTCATTTAGTTATGGGGGTATGATGGGATGCGATATCGCATACGCGATATCACGGTGCATCGTCATATCTATAAATAAGAGGCGGATCTTCCTTGTTTCATAATCCTAGATTAGAAGTAGGGAAACTCTGGCAGATTGATCACTCCAGAGATAGAATATTTTCCATGTGCTCGTAGTAGGAGTCCCAAAGTGAACGGATCTTTATTCGAGCAACATTGTACCTGAACGCAAGTTGTGTATGGCAATAAAGACGAGCTTTGTGGATAAACCTTGCAGTGCATGGAATAGGATTTTATTACCTGTTATTTATTACATGTTATTTATTATTTTTGTAACGTGGAATGAGTACGACTTGATTACAAGCATTTAAGGATCTGTACGGATGATCAAGGAATGGATGCTCATTGTGATTAGATTCTCTCAACCCTTTCCTCCTAGTAACACGGAATGAGTACGACTTGATTATGAGCATTTAAGGATGTGTATGGATGATCAAGGAACAGATGCTCATCACGATTAGATTCTCTCAACCCTTTCCTCCTAGTAACGTGGAATGAGTACGACTTGATTACGAGCATTTAAGGATGTGTACGGATGATCAAGGAATGGATGCTCATCATGCTTAGGTTAGTTAAGTGCCTCAGTACAACCACTTCAAGCACGTGCGTTACGCGTGGTGATCCTAGTAACGATTAGCATTTAGTAGCCATGGTTGCATAGGTTCAGGGTGTGTACAGTAAGTGAGAATGGATGCTGATGCTAGATTAATTTAGACTTAATTCATTAGTTAGAGTTAGTAATTAGTTTCTCAACCCTTCACCTTGTTAGCATAGGGGAAATAAAACATAAAAGCCATAAAAATCATATACCTTGAACTTACTTAACCATATACCGTGACAGCTACAAGTAAGTCTAGGAAGACAACGAATAATTAACCCTAAGTGTTCCATGGGGCGTGTAGGCATTTAGTCTATAGAGTTCGACTAGATCGTGTGTCCTACGCTCATATTCGTATGGTTGAATGTAGGGGTATCTCGCCACTCATCAATAAGCATGAAAACGAAGCCAAGAGAGGGACAACGGAGGATATGCCCATGGAAAAATTGTAGCACATATAGGATAATAGCTCAAACATCGAATGATTTTGTTGGCAACCATTTGGGACTGAACCACCAACATTGTGCCTTTAGATCACATGACATTTTGGGTTACAAGAAATGAAGGTGTTCTTCAAACAAGGTTTAGGTGCTTGCTAGTCTTTGGCAACACCAAGTCCTAAATACCTCCAAATAGACTTAGTGATTATCAAATGAACTAAATTTGAGTAGGTGTTTTCTGTTGTGAATGTTGAAATGGCTGGGTTGTGTATGAAACTATAATTGGCTATCATAAAAGAAATTCAGATAACTTTGTCAAGTACTATGAGTTTTTGAAGGTTCCTATTTTGTCAAATCACTTAGTCTATATATTTGTTATAGTAGGTTACTTGTAACAAATAAAATTTCACAAAAATGTTTGAGCACAATTCTACCAATCTACTCCTAATTTCCCCCAGGGATAAACTTCCACAAGAAAATTAGAAATAGAGCAAGATTCAACAGATTTAGAAAGAGAAAGAAAAGAAAGTAGATTTGTGTGAATATCAAATATTTAAGCAAGATAAATTGATGTGAGAAAACACTTCACAATAAAGCTATTCCAATTTAATCTAAGTACAAACTGTTGAAACCTTCTCAGCTCAATAAGCAATTTTGTAAAGGGAAATCTTATTACACTACCAAAAATGTTGTGTCAATGACAAAGTATGAGCTTTTATTTTGGCTAGTTAATAGTTGTGAAGAGTTTCTTTCAATAGAGCCTTTAAAAAATTTGACAATTTTAGGATTGAAATACCAAGACAATACACTTTAAAAAAATGAAACTATTTTAGTTGTCTTTAAATATCAAAGATTCTCCTCAATTCTTTATGCTCAAAACAGGAAATTTCGTTAAGACATTGCTATTAAATTGCTCTAGAGGCTTTTCAAAACATAAGCTCTTTTATGGAAAACCTTAATAGAAGTCTAATATTGCAAAAAAAAAAAAAGAAGAAAAAAAGAAAAAGAAAAAAAAGAATAGAGCTATAAAAGTAACGTAGAGAAAATCCCAAAATTAAATGCCAAGCATGATACTTTCTAAACCATTAGCTAAGTAACTAAAACAAAATGAGAAGAAATGAACTCATAGAATTAAAACAAAGAAGTTGAATTGATGTCTTTAGCAAGCCATCCTTTTACAACCTTCAATTTTCCCAAAAATTTCCCACCCACTTTTATTTTTACCCTTAAGGTAGATATAGTGACCTTAGGGTAGTTACAATAATCATGAGAGGTTAAGGATGTTACAAATATTTAGGGATATTAATTCATAACCACCTTATAAGTTATAACTTCCATATGAAGTTATTAAAATTGGAGAAATATAAGCTATAATTGACAAGTGTCCTCTTGGTAGTAACAACATCCATAGGAGGTTATAACTTCTTATGTAGAGTTTTAATGTTGTAGAAAATAAAGGTATGTTTTCCAAATGTTTATAAATCTCCTTCCTTATAATTTTTAGAAGATATATCATATGGAGTGAAATTATATACCCTATTATTAATGATGTTGTGCCAAAATTGGCTTCTTTTCGTAATGGAGGTTTTAATTTAAATTTTTATATGATATTTTATGTGGTGAAAGAAAGATCAAATAAAAATAATAGAACCACTTAGAACCATAATACGGTGGAGAAGATTTAGGAGCACAACGTCAGCCCTACAACCACACATTGCATCCCATGAGTTCAATGATATCCACAACCACATATACTACCTTGTGCTTATTGTGCTCATAAATGGAATTATGAAACATGATCTTGGTAGAGTGGGGTTTCCCATGATCACCACATGGTGACCTCTATGTCTTACACCCCTTCTTTCTTAGTAAAAGAGTCTCATGGCTATGCTTCTGATTGTCATTGCCATTTATGCCAATGTCGCTTAAGGTTAGTGTCATAGTCTTTACTATCTCTACTTTCTCCATGCATTGTAGGGCATTCAGTTATCCAATAGGAAAAGATGTGGGTTTTTCATATTGCCACATTGTACCTTGGTAGATCAAAAATTTCCAAAGATGCTCATGTGCCTACCTCGTGCTTGTTGTGGTGCTTATTTCATGACTTTGTCTATCCATACATAGCCATTGTTGCAGGAGGGATTAGTTAAGGTGTGTTGTGGATGACAGATACTTCTGCAACTACAATTTTATCTACAAACATGTGATTTTAATGGTTGTGGAAGCCATGAATATGAGAGCATTAATACTTGGAAGAGCCTCGTGATGTGCAGGATAATCTTGTGGCTTGTCCATGATGCACATGACTCTGGCTATGGATCTAGTCATGTTTTCCACATTATCTTCTAAAGGAGTAAGGATTTGATCTTGAAAGCCAACATTGTTGAATACAATTTGGTGCTCATTATTCAAATTAGTGCCAGGTGCCTTGTCATGGCTGCTAATTTGTTGGATTTCCATTATAAGAACTTTGCATAAAAACATTGAATAAAATTTAATATTTTGATGAGCATCATTGTTGGAATTTTACTTTTAAGGTTTATTAAATTATTCTTAATGATTATCAATTTCATAATAAAAATATAATATACCTTTCTTAGACATATCTCTCATGTGAATATAGTATTCTCCTCTAACATTGCTTTGAAATATCATCTTTATAACCTTTACCGTGTATTAGATATTTGGCTAGCTTCAAATATGTTTTTTTAATAAAACCACAGTATCATATCTTTATTGACTTTTTAAAGCCTACCAAGAATCATCATTGCTCCATAATATTGGTGAAAATGTGATAACATATTGCTAGATCCCTAGGACAATGAGAAGAAATTTCAATCCACCCTTCAAGAATGTTCTACATAACTAGAGAGGCATCAACATAATAATCAAGGTTGGAAGTTTGACACCACTAGTAATAACTAGAAGATTCATCTTCAGTGGATTTTTGAAGACCTTTGCAAATTTTGTAAACTTCAATGTCTATCTAATCTTTTTGTCATTTTGTCATTTTGTAATGCATCCACTCAAATAAAACTTTGGAATGTAGCACTCAGAGTCAATCAATAGTTATCATTTATCAATAATCCCATCATTTCCAATTTTTTGTAAATATAGCTTGGTCCTATCTTGCTAACTTGAGGACAAGTTTTTAGTTAGTCGTGGGGATTTGATGAAGCATCATTTGGTTGAGATATTGTAGATGCTACATTACATCTGTGATGTTGTAGATGCGATATCATAACTATGTTAATGGATTCTCATTGATGTAGCCTCATCGATGTGTATGCGTTGACACGATCTCGTTGACACATATGTTGATGCATATGCATCGACACCTATGTGTCAACATGATCTCATTGACACATACATTGATGCATTGACATGCATGCATCGATGTAGTGTGTGTTTTTGCCTACAAATACTCATGCTCTTGTCATGAACTTGACATTCCTTCTTAAATAGAGTAGTTGAACCCTTGTAGTTTTATTTTGCAGTCTTAGAGAATAGTTAGTGAGTGCCCACAATGTGGATTTGAGTTAGTTGTAAGACATCTCATTAGAGTGGCAATGTACCTAGACACATTCCATGAACGACAATAAGATTGAGATTGATTCCTATTCATTATAGCACTTTAACTTAGATTAAATTTACTTTAATGCACTTTAAATTCATGTATGTAGTTAATATTTACATTTCCATGTATATTAATCAATTGATAGAATGAGGCCAAGCAGTTTCAAGTATAAACACGTATTCACTTGGTAATTGCAGTAACGTCTTTGCTTGGTTTGCCCAGTAGCATAATGCTTGGTAATTCCAATAGTGGATACTTGGGTTCAAGATGTGTATGGCAAGCTGGGAATGGACACTAGTAGCATTATTGCTTAGTTTGATCCATGGCAGTGACACCAATGATGAGCAATGGATACCCCCTATGTCTACCCATATGAATTATGAGCATTCATGTGCAACCCAATTGAATTCCATGGATGGGACTAGTTTGGTATCTAGATCATTAAGTATTGATCATAGTTCATTGTCTTCCCACTTGGACTAGTGGTAGCTTTGTCATGTATGTTATAGTCCAAAGGGAGGCATATGATGGTTGATGTTATTTCAACTTTATACTACTCTTAATGATAATAGAGAAATCAATGATTTAATCTAATTAAAAATATAAAGATAAAGTCTAAACTAGCCTATGGGCAATGAGTGTTCATTCCTAGCTTGCCATACATGTCTTGAACCCACGTATCCACTACTTGGATTACCAAGCGTTATACTATTGGGCAAACCACTCAATAATGTTGCTGAGATTACCAAGTGAATATATGTTTATGCTCAAAATTGGTCATGCTCATTTTTTGAATTGATTAATATACATGGAAATGTAAATATTAACTACATACATGAATTTAAAGTGCATTAAAGTAAAATTAATCTATGTCAAAGTCCTGCAATGAATAGGAATCAATCTCGATCTTATTGTTGTTTATGGAATGTATCCATGTACATTGCACTCAAATAAGATGTAGTAGAACTAACTCAAATCTACATTGCGAGAACTCACTGACTATTCTCTAAGACTACGAAATAAAATTACAAGGGTTCGACTACTCTATTAACAACAAAATGCCAAAGACATGGCGGAAACACGCATACACATTAGTGCATGCATCAACTAGATCGCATCAATGGGGCTATGTCAATGAGATTGCGTTAATGGGAGCTTGTTGACGCAGTTGCAATATCACATGTATGACATCACAGATGTGATGTAGTAGCCAATTGAGATGCACTAACAGGGATGCTACAACATAGATGTAATGTAGCATCTACGATATCTTAGTTAGCTGATGCTTCATCAATTAGTTATATTATAAACAATCATTGTAAAAGCATTAACGATTTATCTTTTCAAAAATAGTAAGTCACATACACGTTATTAAATAAAAACATGTCTCCTTCACATAGGGCCTATAGTCCATTGTAAAATGAGAATACTGATAATAGTAATGATAGGATTTATATTAAAAAGAGTTGGAGTGAACCACTACAAGTAGGGGTTTCATATGCTCATTCTGATCTCTACTATATTTAAAGACTATATTCAACTAATACTTATACTACTAGAGGGGATGGAACAAGTCCTAGAATAAAAAGGACCTCAAGGTGTAGGATCTCCTCCAACCCTAAAAGAGAAGAATCAAGGGATCACCTGGGGGGG
>MNCI01036184.1:209960-223431 GCA_015680685.1 Gnetum montanum | reverse complement strand
TTTCCATCTTACTCCTCATCTTTAATGTTTAGTTTTGATGAAGATGAATGTAGGTATGGAGATAAAGCTCCACTAATGGATCACGAGAGAGATAGAAATGGAAATCAAAGATAAGATACAAGGCATATTTGATGATCACCATGACAAATAGAAATAGATATTATTACCATGACATATTTGATGATGATAAATACTTGTTGGCTACTATAAGCATGATACAGATCATGGAGGTAGTTAGAATACCCCATATCCATCAAAGAAAAAGCTGCATTAAACAACTTGATATAAATAATGTTCCTAAATTTAAGGAAGACTATAATTCTAATCCACAACACTATTTACAAGCCTTCAATGATGCCTACACTTTGCAAAATATCAAAAGTAAGTGGAAATAGCTTAAGATTTTTCCTAGGATACTAATAGAAGAAGCTAAACGTTGGTATAGATGAACTAGATTCAATCCATCGATGATTCACAATGCTTGAGCTCTTCAACAAAAAATACCAAACCCATTCAAAGTGTCAAATATAAGAAAAAAAATCCAAGGGTGGTAGTAAGAAAACCATGAATCCTTGGATGTAGTCTTGGATAGATACTATTCTCTATTGCATAGATGTCTAAGCATGATTTTTCTCAAAAAGAATAGCTTCATTACATCATAGATGGGCTTGATAAAAAAATGAGGGAGACCCTTGGGATCTATGCCCAAGGAAAATTATCAAAGCTAAAAGCCCATCAGATATAAAGGCTAATTGAATAGATGGCAAAAGAAGAAGGAGAGTTTTATAAAAGGAAGAGTGTAGAGGAATATAACTAGGACCAACTTCTTCACAAGAAGGATGTCCATATTTATGATTAGAAAAAAGAGGCATCTCTTGATGAGTTGATTTCACACAAAAACATTTCAATACAAAAGTCTATTGCTAAGATTGAAGTAAGGGTAGATAAGTTGCGGGAGTTGATGAATGAAAAAGTTATAACCAACTTGAAAATCATAGAGGAGAAGGCAAAGTAAATATGATCAAGTGATTAAAACAAGATGAGAAAAAAGAATAAGGAAATAGGTAAGGATACTTATTGGAAAAAAGGGAAAATAACTATAGTAGACGAGGTTGTAGACTCAGATACAGAGGAGGAGGATGGATGTGACATTAATTAATATGAACATCCAAAGAGCTATTGCCTAGTTATGTTACATCTACAAGAGTTTGAGGCTATTGCTTTGAATCCCAAGTTTGTAGAAGAGAAAATTCTTAGAAGATTATCTTACCCACAAGGTAATTATAGAAAGTCTTACAACCAGTAGTACTATCCTAGTGGAATGACTTATCAACCTCAATATTACTACCAACCATAGTGACAAAACCCACAGTCATGGGGAATGCCCTCGATAACATGTTTCTCAAAATGGTTCTACTTCTCATGCCTCAAATCATTATTGCTACTCTCGTGAATACCATCAACCCACATCTCTTGTGGGATCACCATCTTACACGTCTCATCATTCGTCACATCCTCAACACTCTCATACTTCCATCCAACATATGTCACCACCAACAATGCATGAAGGATTGACATCATAGCCTTAATAGAAGAATGCAACTTGTGTTATGAACATAAAAAGGGATAATAGTGCTATTAGTCCTCAACAAAAGGCTTAAAAACATCCTTTCTTTAGGATAGTTTCCACACAAGTGAATATAACTAGTAGACCTACTAGCTCATCAAGACTAGTGCAAGGCTAGTATGTTGTATCACCCTTCCTCAAAAAAATAATGTCTCATAATCCTATGCAAAAGCCAATGAACATTATCACTTCAAAATGAATTAGAAAAGATGAACCTATCATTGTAGAGAAATAGAAAATTCCATGCATTACTAATAATGATAAAGGATTTGATTGTGGATGGGAAGTTCAAAGTATTAACACAATCTCTATACCAACCCACAACAAACTTGAGGAAAAAGTATGTATGCAAAACCAAGTCTACACAACATCCACTAAACCAAACGACGCCCAATGGTTGGAGAATGAGAATACCAAATCATTCAAAAAATGCATGGAAATATTTGAACCACTTATTAGTTCTTATCCTAAGAAAATGAACCAAATAGAGAACTTAGGGAAAAACATCTCACACTTTGACTATATACCAATAGAATATGATAAATAAGGAAACATATTTGGACCCTCTAAAAAGAGAACACCTTCAAATCTATCTAAAGATATGTCTCCAAATGATCAAAACATGATTATCATTAATGTTAAATGTGCTATCAAGAGAAAACTTAAATCACTAAAGATGATAAGTGGAAAAGTTATGGTGTATAACCCAAGGCATGTGTGGTCCATTTTTTGAATGCTCATTCATGAGTTTAGCCATGACAGAGATGCCCCATGTTGAATTGATAACTAATAAGTGCATTTTCATTTTTTTGTTTTACAATTTTTTATCATTTTCCTATTTCTCCAAAATTTTTTCAGTTCTTAATATGTTTTCTATTTCTTTATTTTTATTTTCTTTATAATTTTCCTTTTCTTAAATCATTTTCTTTATGTTTTATGAATGTCTACTATGTTTTTTTTAATAATGATGTTTCCAGTCATGATGTAGAAGTCAACACGATGCAATTTTTCTCTATCCTATGCTATCAAGATAATTGGATAAATAATTGTGGAATGTAATGAGACCACATCATTTATCCCTACAGTCTCTCTAAATAAAAGATCATTATCATGAAAACAACATGGTTCCTCTCATATGAAACTAAAATTAACCAATGATCATTGTGCCTTGAAGAAAGGGGGAAAGACTAAGTGAGAATGGAAAAGGATGTGATTTCAAGGGGATTTTTTGGGTTTTCTTCATGACTTCCTTTTTAAGGCCTATGACTTCTCATGGAATGTATCATCACTCCCATCATCGACGAATAAATATGAAACATGTCTTTGCATGGTGTGGTTCTTGTGTTATTGAAAAAAAAAGATAAAACAAAACAAAATAAAAACAAAAACACAGGAATTCAAAGCACAATCCTTAGACATAATAATGGGCTATAAGAACTGGTTATGGGGTTGAAATGACATTTTACCCTTTCCTGAAGGCATCCCTCTAACTAAGGTCCTTCATTCCTTCTTCTCTTTTTGAAGTGATGCTTATTCTTTGTGGTTGTTGTGGACTCATGATGGTAGGAAAGAAGGGACACATTAATGCAAGGCCATTGTTAATGGTATGGACTTGGTCTGAAAGTTGGACAGATAAGTATGATGGTAATCTTAATTACAACTGACACAAGAACCTATTACAAACAAACATGGTTAAGTATGTTACATCGCAATCTTTGTAATTCCATCTTATCCCATTATTCACCTCACTACTACATGTAAATATGAGCCCCATGGTTTTGTATAGTATAGTGCAGGATCCCAACTACAACAGTTGTGTGTTGTTTGGAACAAAGGCATAATCTACATTTAACTTCTAAGGTGCCCACAAACATCTATAGAAGTGGTTATGAAAGGGCATTATGCTAGGAGCCTTCTTTGGGGAGGACCCACTTGCATGACTTTTGTTGATCATGTCTCTAAACCAAAACATCACATCTTTAAGGACATCCTGGGAAACCTTTCAAACTTTATGCATGATTTTGGGACTAATTATCATCAATTTCAATTAATTTTTACTACTTTTATATTGAAATATTCTTTAAATTCAATATTCATTGTCCATCTTATGAACCAAACCTTTAGTTTTAGCCATTCGAAAGTTTGTGAGCTTCTAGAGTTAAGCTCATTCATCATGGAGGATAAGGATGTAATTTTTGAAATTTTTTCTAACACCCCATTTTCAAACATTATGATAATTAATAGTAATAATAATCAAAATGAATTCAACAACTTGATGATTTTAGTTACCTTATAGCCAGAGGGAACATTATTATGAAATCACCTTGAGCTTAAATGCTAAATTTTTTTTTGAATTTTGAGCTAACTAAGGATTCAGGAAGGGCTAATCATTAAGGAAAAATGATCAAAATTAATGTTGATCCTTTGGTGATTTCAGATGACTTCAAACACAATACCTAAGGTTGAAGGTCTTTTACATGACAAGGAAAAGAGGCCAAGGGGAGGATATGCCCATGGACAAATGGTAGCACATATAAGGATTAAAGCTCAAACATCACATAATTGGTGGATCCATGAGATGATAAGAAGATGTTTTAGCCCATCCCTCAAAAATGTTCTAGTAAAAAGTAATGCACAAACATAATAATCAAGGTTAAAAATTTTGCCACCACTAGTGATAACAAGAAGATTCATCTGTGATGGATTTTTGAAGACCTATGTAATTTTGTAAAATTTAATGTCTATCGAGTCTTTGTGTCATTTTTTAATACATCAACTTGAATAAAATTTTGTAATGGTAGCCAATCTAGTCTTGTTCACACCATAATTTTTGTAATGGAACTTCATCCATTTATATATAACTTGAGGAGAGGTTTTTAGTTAGTTGTGGGGGTATGATGAGACCTAATATTTTAAATAGCTAAGTCATTGGGACACGATGAAGCATAATTTTTTCAAGTGTATCAATCACTTAAGATATCGCAGATGCTATATCGCATCTGCTATAACATAGCTACGTTGATGCATCCCTGTCAATGCATCCTCATTGATGTATCCTTGATGATGCAATGCCTTTATTTGCCTATAAATATGTAAGCACTTACCACATATTTGGCACCATTCAGTTAGTAGTATAGCTAGACTCTTGCAATTTTCTCTCATAAGCTTAGCAAATAGTTAGTGAGTGCCCAGAGCATGGATTTCAATCAGTTGTATGGAGCCTTATTTGAGTGGAGTTATACTTAGACACATTCCATGAACAGTAATAAGATTGGAATTAGTTCATATTTAATGAGACATGATTCGCATGAGTCGCGATATCGCATCCCATGCGATATTGTGTATGCGATATCGTGGTCCGCCGCCAAATCTATAAATAAGAGGCGACACTCCCCTCATTTCTCATCCTACACTTAAAGTAGAGAAACTCTGGTAGTTTGATCTCTCCAGAGATAGAATATTTTCCATGTGCCCGCAGTAGGAGTCCCCAAGTGAACGGATCTTTATTCGAGCAGCTTTGTACCTGAATGCAAGTTGTGTATGGCAATAAAGACGAGCTTTGTGGATAAACCTTGCAGTGTATGGAATAGGTTTATTACATGTTATTTTCTACCTATTATTTATTACTTGTTGTTAGCGCGGCATGAGTACGACTTGATTACGAGCATTGATGAATGTGTATGGCTAATCAAGTAATCGGATACTCATCGCGATTAGTCTCTCTCACCCTCAACTCCTAGAATGCGGGATGAGTACGACTTGATTACGAGCATCTACGGGTGTGTCCGGCTGGTCAAGGAATCGTCTTCTCATCATGTTTAGGCTAGTTAAGTGCCTCAGTACGACCACTTCAAGCACGTGCGTTATGTGTGGTGATCCCAGTAACGATTAGCGTTTGGTAGCCATAGTTGCATAGTTCAGGGTGTGTACGGTAAGTGGGAACGGATGCTGACACTAGTTAATTTAGACTTAGATCCTTAGTTAGAGTTAGTTAGTTCTCTCAACCCTTCACCCTCTAGCATAGGAGAAAAACCCATAAAAGACCATAAAAATCATATACCTCAGACTTACTTAACCATACACCGTGACAACAACAAGTAAGTTTGGGAAGACAACGAATGATTAACCCTAAGTGTTCCATGGGGCGTTTAGGCATTTAGTCTACAGAGTTGGACCAGATCGCGTGTGCTACACTCGTTTCATATGGTTGAGTGTAGGGGTACCCCGCCACTCATCATTGGCGCCATTGTCGGGACTAAGTGTTTGTGTGTCATATAGAATATAAGGGATATCACTCACATCGTTGTGAGTCTTAACAAACCTTCAAGTTAATCAACAGAAAAATTTATCTAACGGTGAAATTAGCACACTGATTAAAAATGCCTTCTTCTCATAGGAGCAACTCACCACCTAAG
The DNA here is from genome assembly GCA_015680685.1 of Gnetum montanum. Lineage (NCBI taxonomy): Eukaryota > Viridiplantae > Streptophyta > Gnetopsida > Gnetales > Gnetaceae > Gnetum > Gnetum montanum. The sequence continues at coordinate 217,389 of MNCI01036184.1, read as the reverse complement.
GATCATACATGAGACAATCGGCAACATAAAATACATAACCAAAATCAGCCAAGTCCTAAACAATATAAGATGACATATACTCATCCTGATGAGTATATTCCTAATTTCACTTTTGTTCTCCATCAAGACGAATAGTTATGGTGGAGAGATTTGCAAGGTAACATCGTGTTACCCCCAAATCAATCAATCTCTCACATGCTTTTCTGTGCCTTGGCACAGATAGGCATGACTGAACTATACACTGAATACGTTGCGGATGATTTTGACATGAGGGATTATTATCCTACAGATGCCCAATGTATAAGTGACTTAAGGCAGGAGAGTGAACATACTTTTCTGAAGGGAAAAGCCCCGCACGTCCTTAGCGAAATAGGAGATGAGGAACCCCTTATCATGGGTTCTTTAACAAACGATGTTCCCCCTGCTAACGATGGTGAGGAGGTTGGGTATCAGAACCTAAGATCAACGATACATATCATTGGTTCTGATGCCCATGAACACCAGCTGTTCATAGAGGGAACAACAACTCACGCTAAGGACGGGCACTTGGATCGTCACCACGATCGGGGCCGTAGCAGCCGAAGAGAAGGCAAGAAACATCGTCATGGTGATGGTTCCCCTTCTTCTTCCCCTTCTTGACATCACTCATCCTCTCCTTCCACATCTGGGCACAACCACCATGAACATAAAGGTGAGGATAAAGGTAAAAAGGATGAAAGACCTTGACGGGAAAGTCGAGAGAGAGGACAAGGGCAAGGATGTAGGGAGAGTAGGGAATCACGCAAACATCACAGGCGTCATGAAAGAGATGATCATGACGAACCCCTACTCGCAACCTGAAGTATGCTTAACATAACGGAGCCAATTAGGATTCCCACAAGGCATTTAAAGGATAGTTGGATCAAATGATTAGACATGAACAATATCCCACAATTTGAAGGGAAATACAGTGCTGATCCACAAAATCATTTACAGGAATTCCACGATGCTTGTGCCTTGCAGAATATAGATAGTGAGTGGAGGAAACTTAAGTTGTTCCCAAGGACACTCACCAAAGAAACAAAGAGCTGGTACCAGTCCTTAGAACCAGAAACCATCAGGAGGTGGAGTACGATGCTTGAACTTTTCAACAATAAATATCAGACATACTCCAGAGTGTCCAATTTGCGTAAGCAGATCCAAGGTTGGAAACAAGGTGCTTATGAACCCTTGGATGCTACCATGGCCCACTACTACACACTATTACATCATTGCCCGGGCCATGGGTACGCTCAGTGGGATCAACTACGCCACATCATGGATGGGCTAAGGCACGAAACGAGACGAACCCTTAGGAATTATGCCCAAGGGAGGCTATCCTAACTTAGAGCCCATGAAGTACAAAGCTTGTTGGAGCAAGTAGCAAATGAAGAAGGTGAGCTACGTAAAAGGGAAAGTGCAGCGAAGTACAACTGCAATCCCTTCCTTCGAAAGAAGGGAGTGAAATTTTGTGATAAAGAGGATGAGTCACCACTCGAAGAGTTGGTGAACTGAAAAATCTTGCTGATCCAAAAATTAACAACAGAAATAGCGGCTAAGGTAGACGATATATGGAGTTCCTTAGACTCTAAAATTGAAACTGTCTTAAAAATTGTAGAAGAGTCTAAGGTAGAACAAAGTAGTGACAAAGGTAAGAAAAAGTGGAGAGATTTAAGCCCTACACATAACAAGGGTAAGAGGAAAATCACTAACTCCAATGTGGCTGTAGATTCTGACATAGACGATGAAGGTGGATGTGAGATTTTCCACTATGACCATCCTAAGGGATGTTGTCCTATTATCTGACATCTACAGGAGTCTGGGGTGTATGCACTAAACCCAAGACTCAACCAACGGTAAACACCCTGAAGGTTACCTTATCCACAAGGTAACCCAAGGTAGTTCCACCAATCACTAACATATTATCCAAGTGGAACTCCACCACAGCCCATCGGACAGCATCAACAGTGGTAATACCCACAGTCATGAGGGATGCCATCGCCGAAACATCAGTACTCTTATTTGCAGCCGATTTTCCCAGGTGATTCTATGAGTCACATAAATCCTCCACGTTACTACCAAGTTCAGAAGTATTTTAGGACTCCTTCCCCTTCGGGAAACCCTCCATACCCACACTATCCTCCAAATCCATCCACATCTCTTGCACCATTGGTCTCACCACCAACCTCTCCAACAAAGCCTAGAGTAAATCCCACTCAACTGCGACAACCCAACACTGCGAGGGCTCCCAATCCTCCAATATCAATTGGTTCTAATAATCATACACCAAAAAGACCCTTCCTTAGGATCAACAATCCAACCAAACCTTTGCCTTCACAAGCGGTTGAACATCCTAACACCCCCATACCAAATATGGTTTCAGGAAATCCTTTGATATTGAAATCGCGTCCAATGCATACAGTTATGTTAACACATATAGTAACTGACTGGATCAAATTCGGCCACCTTCCAAAGAAATTATCGGATCCGGGAGTCCCCCTAGTTTACCTCCAAGTCACTGGGAATGAACCCCATAAGGCTCTCCTTGACTCAGGTTCTGGGGTCAACTTAATCTCACAAGAACTGTATAAAACCTAGAACCTGCCCCCACACAAGAAGAGCAATGTTCGCCTAGAGCTGGCTGACCAATCCATCACTGTTCCTTTGGGACAAATTGAAGACATTGTTACCACTGTCGGTGGATGGTCATATCTAGTCGACTTCCTAGTGATCCAAATAAACAATGACAAAGGGGATTTCCCAATTATAATGGGAAGGGCATGGCTAAATATAATCAACGCACGCTTAGGAATTTGCAACCTTTCCCTAGAAATATCCAAGACAAATACTTTTGGAAAAATTAAGAGGAAAAGAGTTCCATGCATTGCATATAGTGACACAGGGTGTCATTGCGTGCAGAAATCATGGGTGATGTGAAGTTTAACATTGCCTGCATGCGATCGGTGTGCACGGGATATTAATATACAAAAGTGCCTATATACGACAGCCACACAACAAGAAAACACCCAGTGGTTGATGGCTGATAAAGAGAACAAGTCGATAGCCTGCATGGAACTAGCTTAGGGAATAACTAGTGCTTACATTGAAAGCGCAGACATATTAGAACAAGTCCATTGCCAACTTCTAGCCCTTAACTCTGAAAATATTAATTGGGGAAAGTTGGAGATTCCTGAGGAGTTTAAATAAGAGCCCCTAGATTTAAAATCGTTGCCCATTGGTCTAGAATACGTGACCCTTAAAAACAGAAAATCGGTGATCATCAACGTAGAGCTCACACCCAAGCAAAAAGAAAGTTTGCTAAAAGTGATAAACAAGTGGTCAACAACCTTTGCTTGGTCATACCCTGAACTAACCAGAATAGATCCTCGGATATGCTAGCATAGGATTTACACAGATCCCTATGAAGCCTTGCAAGCAACCCTAGAGGCGATTGAACCCGAAACTAAAACAAATAGTGAAAGAGGAGCTAGAGCAACTTCTCAAGGCAGGGTTCATTTACCCTATCGTTGATAGCAAATGGATTAGTCCTCTTGTCATCATACCAAAAAAAGGAGGTAAATTGAGGGTATGTATAGATTTTAGGCTATTAAATATGGCAACATTCAAAGATCACTTCCCACTGCCATTTGTTGACCAAGTCTTAGACACTATAGAAGGGCATCACTATTATAATTTTCTGGATGGATATAGTGGATACAACTAAATACGAATTGTGCTAGAAGACCAAGCCAAAACAACGTTCACCAGTCGTTGGGGAACGTTCGCGTACAAACAAATGCCTTTTGGCTTGTGTAATGCACCTGCCACATTTCAATGATTAGTTCTAAGCATCTTTTAACAGCAATTAGGTAACGGAGTAGAAGTCTTCATGGACGACTTCTCCACCTATGGGATGAGTTTTGATCAAGCCCTCAACCGATTAGAGTAGGTATTGAAACGATGTGTTGAAACCAACCTCAAGCTCAATTGGCAGAAGAGCCATTTGATGGTTCAAGAGGGCATCGTACTGGGGCACAAAATTTCTCAATCAGGAATTGAGGTGGATCCAGAAAAAATTAAAGTCATGCAAGGAATTACCTAACAACCAGAAATCATTAAAGACATTAGGTCATTCCTTGGATACACTGGTTACTACAGGAGGTTTATAGCGAACTTCTCCAAAGTTGCCAAACCGTTGGTAGAATTAACAAAAAAGGATGCACCATTCGAATGGACTAGGGAATGTGAACAAGCATTCCAATCTCTGAAACAAAGGCTTGTGGAAACCCCCATTCTACAAGCCCCTGACTGGTCCAGGTCGTTCCATATCATGAATGATGCATCTAATTATGCCTTAGGAGCTGTACTGACACAACTAGATGAACAAAAACGACCTTATTACATCCACTATGCCAGTAAGAGTATCACTGGTGCACAACTTAACTACACGACTACAGAAAAGGAATTAATGGTTGTAGTGTTTGCACTGGATAATTTAGGCACTATGTATTTTGTTACAAAGTATATATCCATACAAATCATAGTGCAATTAGGTTCCTTATGAACAAGGCAATGGTTAGTCCACGTATCATACGTTGGCTGGTGATTCTCTAGGAGTTCGATTTAACTATTGTAGACCGCAAAGGCACCGAGAACGTAGTCGCCGATCACCTATCTCAGTTGTGTTGGGACAACAAAGAGGATGAATATGCTGTATTTGATCATTTTCTTGATGAAACCCTCTTTGCTGGTGTAATAAATAATCAACCCATGGAAGTAAATTGGTATAGTAGCATTCTCACTTATCTTACTTCACAACAAATACCATAGGGGTTGGACTTTAGGAAGAAACAACAGTTTCTTCACAAAACCAAGTACTTCATGGAAATCAAGGGATAACTTTATAAAGTCTATCATGATGGCTTGGTTTGATGGTGTGTACCCGATCAAGATCAATTGAAAGTTCTCCAGGATGCTTATGAGGGCCCCTGTGGGGGTCATTATGCTGGGAGATGAACGACCACTAAGGTCCTGCTTGTAGGATATTATTGGCCAACATTATTTCGGGATGTCCATCATTTCGTCTAATCCTGTGAGCACTGCCAACGTGATGGTGGAATGACTGCTAGAATGGAGGGTCCGCAAAAATGGATTCAACCTTTAGAACCCTTCGATATCTGGGGAATAGATTTTATGGGGCCGATTATACTGATGTCCAATAAAAAGGCATATATAATCGTTGATGTTGATTATTTAACCAAATGGGTGGAAGCGGAAGCTGTAATAGACTACACATCATCTACAGCTACACGATTTATACAACAACAAATAGTTAACAGGTTTGGTGTTCCACATGTACTCATTTCTGATAATGGAACACACTTTACGGGTGCAACCTTTCGCAAACTGATGCAACACTTAGGGGTTGAGCATAAGTTGACCACACCTTACCACCCCCAAGCCAATGGTCAAGCCGAGGTTACTAATAGGGAGATTACAAGAATATTAACACGAACAATTAGCAAATTTAGGCGCGATTGGAGCATGAAACTGAATGACGCTCTTTGGGCATATCATTCTACTTGGAAGCTCCCTACAAGGTATTCTCCCTATGAGCTAGTGTATGAGAAACTTCCAAAACTCCCCATATAGAATGAGCTCCGTACACTGTCCATGGCTTGTGAACTTCACCTGGATCTCAACCTAGCACAAAAACAACAGTTAGCAACTTTGAACGTGTTAGACAAGAATAGATTGGTTGCGCTATCGTTAAATGAGTTACACAAGGCACACAGTAAACAACGTCATGACTTAAGGATCCGAAGGTTTAGGTACTAACCAGGAGACAAGGTCCTTTACTGGAACCCCACACATGTACCTCAACGTACAAAGTTTCAAACCTTGTGGGAAGGACCTTATATTATTCATACCAGCTTTCCCTCTGGAGCCATGATGATTTATAAGCCTGACAGCCTGGAAAAAAGGTTATTGGTTAATGTGAAACAAACAAAACCTTTCCGTGAATCTGCAACAGCCAGTACAAGTTACACTTCCACAAGCAGTCAACCGTGTTCATTATTTCGGATCTCTTCCTTTCCACTCAGTCATGGGGGAGATGGCCACCTATGCTGATCATATGGGGCCCTCAGTTCTTTTTCGATGTTTGTTTTACACATTTTTGTTTTACAACGTTTTTGTTTTACACATTTTTGTTTTACAACTTTCTTTAACTTTTGTAATTTTTGTTTTACAAATTCCTTTAACTTTTCTTGTTTTTTTTTACAACATTGTTATACTTTTCCATTTTTTGTGTGAGTGTGTGTGTGTATCCACCCTGTAAGTTTGTCACCCAATAAGTGTTTGGACTAATGGTATGAACTGTTTTCATATTGATTGCTAATGTTGGTTTTTACCTTTAAGTCACAATGTTAATGCTAAGGTATATTTCTTTTGATATGGTAGGAAATGAGATCACTTCATCCATCCATCCACTAATTTTTATGGTTTCTCTCGGCTTGGAAATGTACAGTCCCCTTCTAATAAGAACTTTAACGAATCGGCGGCTGGGTATTTCTCAAACTAAGGAAGGACTCAAAGATTGAAAAGGGTGTGACTTCAAGGGAACTTGATGTTTTTGTGTTGGCTGTTCTCTTGGGTGCTTGGATGTTTTCTTCTTGAGTTTTCTTACCGTTCCGATGTTACACAACTATCAGAAGCTAAGACAATAAAAATAAGAAGTCTTTGCATGGTGTGGTTCTCACGCATAAAAATACAAAACACAAAAAAAAAAAAAAAAACAAACAAAGTGAGAATTCAAAGCACACCCCTTAGACGAATAACTTGGGATATAAGAACTGGTTATGGAACCAAAATTTTTCCCTCTAACTGAGGCCCTTCTCACTTCCCATTCTCTCCTTTGTTTCGTTGGAATGGTGGTGGCTTTTTGGAGATGCATCCTTGTTATCTAGGTGGATGGTTTAGCCGAATGCATTGATGTGAAGTCATTGGATGTGGTTGGTTTGAGGCCGCAGTTGGAATGAGATTTGCCAAGTCACATTAATCATGAAACACACAAGGGGCTGTACACCACCTTGTTCTTGGGATTCCATTCCATTCTCTTCTCTTCATCCTTCTTTCCATTATTCACCTCATTATTGGTTGTATCATTAGTGTATATATTTTGGTTGATACATTGTTTTATTTTTGGTAAATGCCTGTGGTTAAGACTTTCACTCTTGTTTCAAAGGATGTTCCCAAAGCCTATGGACTCTTTGAATGTGGGTTTGTCAGGGCATTAAGGGCATAAGCCTACTTTGGGAAGGACCCACTGACATTCCTATTTAGAGCATTAGTTAACTTCTTTCCCTTAACATTTTGCAATTAATTATTATTTTGTTCATTACCATCTTGA
>MNCI01036184.1:155596-206248 GCA_015680685.1 Gnetum montanum | reverse complement strand
AGTTCAATTAGTCACTTAGTTACCTCTTTCCTTCCCTACTAGCGTTGGACATTAAAACATAAAAGCTATAAAAACCATATGTCTTAAGCTTAGTTAACCATACAATCGTGACATACAGGTAAGCTTGGGAAGACAACGATCAACCAACCTATCCTTGTTCCACAAGGGTGCATAAGCACTTAGTCCTTGGAATTCGACCGGATCGTGCGTGAAACGCTCGTATTCATATGGTTGAACGTAGGGGTACCTCGCTGCTCATCATTGGCACTGTTGCTAGGGACTTAGTTGTTTGTTCACTAACTACAACATAGGAAATCATTCACATCATTGGAACGAACCCTTAGGATTGGTTGAGAAAATAATAAACAAGAATAGATTGCACACTAAATAGAAAAGTACGTCTCCTTCTTCGTATGAAAGTGCCTCACCACCTAGGTCTGAAATAGGAAATAATCGACGGTGTAATACACATGATGTTGATACGCCAGTCCCTCAACAAGTTTAAGTGGTATATATTCATCCTGATGAGTATATACCAGACTTCACCTTTATCCTCCATCAAGATGAACAATTGTGTTGGCGAGACTTAGAAGGTAACATAGTGTTACCTCTTGATCATTTAGTCCCAAGCATGCTTTTTCGTGTTCTTACATGAATTGGCATGCCACACTTACATGTAGAATATATTGTGCAAGACCATGACTCAAGAGAATACCATCCCATAGAGGCACAACATCATAGGAACTTGTAACAAGAGAGACATCATAAGTCTTTGAAGGGTAAGTGGTCCTAGGATGCCCCACATATCTTAAGCAAAAATGAGGGTGGTGAACCTGCCTCAGGTAGTTGCCCACACAACGATGTTCCTCCCCTTGACTTTGGCCAAGGGATTATGTATCAGAACATTCATTCCACTATCCATAACCTAGATTCTGATACCCACAAGCACAAAGGGTCCAAGAAAGGGACATGAACTCATGATAAAGGTGGACATTCTGATCGCAATTACGATCGGGGCCGAGAACATAGAAGAGAAGGTAGTAGACATCGTCATGATGATGGTTCTCCTTCATCTTCATCTTCATCATCTCCTTCACCCTCTTCTTCAATATCTAGACGTAGTCATAAAGAAAAAGACCATGGGGATAAAGGTAGGTAAAGTGAAAGTCATAGACGAAATAGCCAGGAAAGGGGACAAGGGCACTCTAGAATGTCATGACATAGAAGAAGGGAAAGTAGGGAACAACATAGGCATCATAGCTGCCATGGATGAGACGATCACGATGAATCCCTACTTGCTACTTGAAGTATGTTAAACATAACTGAGGTTGTTAGAATTCCAACAAGGCAGCATAAAGATAGTAGGATCAAGAGATTAGATATGAACAATATCCCATGATTTGAAGGGGGATACAATGCTGAGCTTCAGAATCATTTACAAGAATTCCATGGCACGTGTACCTTACAAAACATAGAGAATGAATGGAAAAAACTTAAGTTGTTCCCGCAAACACTAGTTAAAGAAGTAGAAAGCTGGTACCCGTCCTTAGAACTAGAATCTATTCGTAGATGGAGTACTATGTTAGAATTATTCAACGATAAGTATCAAACGTACTCCTGAGTGTCCAACCTGCGAAAGCAAATCTAAGGCTGGAAACAAGGAGGACATGAACCCTTGGATGCTGCCATGGATCAATACTATGCACTTTTACATCATTGTCCTGGCCACGGTTATTCGCAAAGGGATCAACTATGCCATCTCATAGATGGGCTTAGGCATGAAATGAGAAGAACCCTTTGGACTTATGCCTAAGGAAGACTATCCGAGATTAGGTCCCATCAAATCTAGATACTATTGGAGCAAGTTGCTAAGAAAGAAGGTGAGCTACGAAATAGAGAAAGTGCAAAAGAGTATAACCGAGATCCTTCCCTCCAGAAGAGGGGAGTAAGATTTTGTGAGGATGAAGAAGAGTCACCACTCAAAGAGATGGTGAATAGGAAAACTTTACCTATCCAAAATATGACATCAGAAGTTTCGACAAAGGTAGACCAAATGTGGGATTCCCTAGACAATAGATTTCAAACTATTCTTAAAATAGTAGAGGAGTCTAGAGAGCGAGGTAGTGAGAAAAGAAAAAAGAAAGAGGATGAACATGCACATAGCAAGGATAAGGGCAAAGTTGCCATCATTGAAGAGGTTGTGGATTTGGAAACAGGCAATGATAGTGGATGTGAGATATGTCAATATGACCATCCTAAGGGATCTTGCCCTGTAATCTCACATCTGCAGGAGTCTAGGGTGTATGTGCTCAACCCATGATTAAACAAAAGCCAAACACCTTAAACGTTACCTTATCCTCAAGGTAACCCAAGGCAATTCCACCAACCCTTAACATATTATCCTAGTGGAACTCCACCACATCTGATTAAGCAATATCAATAGTGGCAACACCCACAATCATGGGGAATGCCACCACCAAGGCCATAGTATCCTTACTGGTAACCTAACTTGTATGGATATTACATGCAGCAGTCAATCTCCCCACGTGACTCTACTGGTCACGTCACTCCTTAACCTCACTACTAAGCCTGCGAGTATTATGGGGCTCCCTCTTCTAGAGGTGATATTCTGCAAGCATATCATCCTTCTCATCTAGTCACAATTCTTCCACTAATAGCTCCACTGCCACTTGCTCCCATGAAGCAAGGTGAAATCCTTACCGAGTAGCAAAAATGTAACGTCACAAGAGCTGTTGACTCTCAACCTACTGTTGGTTCCAACAACCACATGAAGAAAAGACATTTCTTTAAAACCAATAGTCCAACCAAGTGCTTGTAATCACAAGTGGCTAATTTATTAGATGCCTTAGTATCAATCAAAACTTTGAATCCCCCTTCAACCAAATCACCAGACTCAACGCATATGGTCATGCTAACACATGCTGTTACCGATTGCATCAAAGTTGGCCACCTTCCTAGAAAATTCTCTAATCCTAGGAGTCCTCTGATATACTTACAAATCACTAGAAATGCACCGTGCAAGGCTCTTTTGGATTCAAGTTCCGATGTCAACTTGATTTCTCAAGAAATGTATAAGGCTTGGAACTTGCCTCCATTGAAAAAGAGCAACATCCGCTTAGAGTTTGCCAACCAGTCCATCACTGTCCCATTGGGACTGGTGGAAGAGATTGTTACCACTATTTGTGGGTGGTTGTACCCAGTTGACTTCCTAATGATTTAGGTAAACAATGGTAAGGGGGACTTCCCAATCATAATGGGAAGAGCATGACTAAGCACCATTGATGCACATTTAGGAATCCATGATCTTTCCTTAGAAATATCAAAGGAAAATACATTCAGAAAAATTGAGAAGAAGAAAGTTCCATGCATCGCATATAGTGACATAGGGTGTAATTGCTTGCAGAGGTCATGGTTTTTACAAAGTTTAGCATTACTTGCATGCAATTAGTGTGCACAAGTGATTAACATACAAAGATGCCTATATGTAGTAGCCACACGATAAGAAGATACCTAGTGGCTGACAGCTAATCAAGAAAGCAGTTCACTCATAAGCATGGAACCAACTGAGGGTTTGACTTGTGCTTACATAGAGCAAGTCCACCACCAACTTCCAAGTCTTAACCTTGAAAATATTAACTAGGGGATGTTGGAAATCCCTGAGAAATTTAAGTAGGAGCACCTCAAGCTAAAAGCATTGCCCACCAGTATGGAATACATGTTCCTTAAAAATGGAAAATCAATAATTATCAATGCTAAGCTTGCTCCTCAATAGAAAGAAGAACTGCGAAGGTAACAAATAAATGGTTGAAAGCCTTTGCTTGGTTATATCCTGAATTAAATAGAATAGATCCTAGGATATGCCAACATAGAATTTACATTGACCCCTAAAAAAGGCTCAAAGACAATCGTAGAGGCAATTGAACCCTAAGCTGAAGTAAGTAGTTAAGGAAGAAATCGAATAGCTTCTCAAGGCTGGGTTCATATACCCCATTGCTTATAGCGAATGGGTTAGCCCCTTAGTTATTATGCTTAAAAAGGGAGGCAAATGGAGGATGTGCATAGATTTTAGGCTACTAAATATGGCAACATTCAAAGATCACTTTCCATTGCCATTTTTCAACCAAGTCTTAGACACCATCGCAGGGCCTTGCTATTACAATTTTTTGGATGGATATAGTGGATACAACCAAATATGAATAGTCCCAGAAGATTAAGCAAAGGCTACATTCACCAATTCTTGGGAAACGTTTACATACAACAGATGTTGTTTGGCTTGTGCAATACCCTTGCAACATTTCAACAACTAGTTCTAAGCATATTCCAACAGTAGATAGGCAATGGCGTGGAGGTCTTTATGGATGACTTCTCCACTTACGGAGAAAACTTTGATCAAGCCTTGGACTGGTTGGAGCAAGTGTTAAAAAGATGTATAGAAACTAATTATAGGCTCAACTGGTAGAGAATCCATTTGATGGTCCAAGAAGATGTAGTACTAGGACACAAGATCTCACACACAAGGATAGAGGTAGATCCCGAGAAAATCAAAATGATCCAAGGAATTACTCGTCAACCGAAAACTATCAAAGATATTCAATTATTCCTTGGACATACTGGCTACTATAGGAGATTTATTAAGAACGTTTCAAAGGTTGCTAAACCATTGGTGGAATTAATGAGAAAGGACGTACCTTTTGAGTAGACCAGGGAATGCGAATTAGCTTTCCAAACTCTGAAACAAAATCTAGTAGAAACACCCATTCTACAAGCTCTTGACTAGTCTAAACCATTCCATATCATGATTGACGCATCCAAATATGCTTTAGGAGTTGTAATTACATATTTAGATGACCAGAAGCATCTTTATTACATTCACTATGCAAGTAGAAGTATCGCTGGTGCACAACTTAACTACACTACCATAGAGAAAGAATTAATGGCTATAGTGTTTGCACTAGAAAAGTTTAGACACTATGTATTGAGATATAAAGTATATATACATATAGATCATAGTGCAATCTGGTTCCTAATGAATAAGCCAATGGTAAGCCCTTGTATCATACGATGGCTTGTAATCTTACAAGAGTTCCATTTAATGATGATCGATGGCAAGGGCACCGAGAATGTAGTTGTTTATTTATCTCAGTTGCAATGGGGCAATAAAGAGGATGAGTATCCAATTTCTGATCATTTTCTTGATGAATTCCTCTTTGCTAGTGTAGTGAATAATCAATCACCCATGGAGACAAACTGGTACAATAGCATTCTTACCTATCTCCTCACTCAACAAACACCACAAGAGTTAAACCTTAAGAAGAAACAACAGTTTCTTCACTGAGGCAAGTACTTTCTGGAGATCAATGGGCAACTGTACAAAGTGTGTTCTGATGGCTTGGTTCAATGGTGTGTTCTCGATATAGATCAATTGCAAGTTTTCCAAGACACTCATGAGGGTCCTTGTGGGGGTCATTACATTGGGAAACAAACAACTATTAAGATCCTGCTTGCAGGATATTATTGGCCTACATTATTTCGGGATGTCCATCGTTTCGTCCAATCTTGTGAGCGCTATCAACGTGATGGGGGAATGACTGTTAGAAAGGAGGGTCCACAACAATGGATTCAATCGTTAGAACCCTTCGACATTTGGGAAATTGATTTTATGGGGCCGATTACACCAATGTCGAATGGAAAAGCTTATATTATTGTTGCCATTGATTACCTAACAAAATGGGCTAAAGTAGCTACTGTTAAAGATTGTACATCATCTAAAGCTACATGATTTGTTCAACAATAAATCATAAATAGGTTTGGTGTGCTGTGTGCACTTATTTTAGGAAATGGTACACACTTCACAGGTGCAACTTTTTAGAAATTAATGCAATGCTTATGGGTTGAGCATAAATTGACTACACCATACCACCCCCAAGCAAACGGTCAAGTAGAAGTCACCAACGAGAAGATTACGAAGATATTGACAAGAACCATCAACAAGTTTAGGCGAGACTAGAGCATTAAACAGAACGATGCTCTTTGGGCATACCGCTCCACATGGAAACTCCCTACAGGCTACTCTCCCTATGAGTTAGTGTATGGTAAATTACCAATGCTTCCCATTCAAATTGAACTTCGTACACTATCCACGACATGTGACCTCAACCTTGACCTTGATATAGCATAGAAACAATGGTTAGTAACTCTTAACTTACTAGATGAAAATTGATTAGCTGCCTTGTCATCTAATGAATTGCAAAAGGCCTTCAATAAACAACATCATGACCTAAGAATTAGGAAAGTTAAATATGAGCTAGGAGATAAGGTTCTCTACTGGAATCCCACACATGTGCCACAACGTACTAAATTTCAAACACTATGGGAAGGACCTTATATTATTTATGCAACTTTTCCTTCAGGGACCATGACAATATACAAACCTGAGAGCCCAGATAAGAAACTTTTGGTCAACGTGCAATAAACCAAACCTTTCTAAGAGCTTAGGACAGCCAGTATACATACTACCTCTCTTGATGAATAACCTTACCACTATTTTGGATCTCCTCCTTCCAACTTAGTTATGGGGGAGATGGCTACCTATGCTAACCATTCTAGGCCCTTAGTTCTTCTTGAATTTTTGTTTTACACATTTTTTCAACTTTTCTTATTTTTTTTACACCATCGTTCATATTTTTACTATTTATTAATTGCTTGATTTACTGTTATTCATCATCCAATAAGTGCTCATAATGATGGATTGAATTATATCATATTGATTACTAATGTTTGGTTTTTACCTTTGAATTGTGATGTTGATATTAAGGTATGGTTCTTTTGGTAAAATAGGCAATGAGTCCACACTATCCACTCATCCATACAACTCTATGGTCTCTTTTGGCTTGGAACTGTACAATCCTCTTTTTCTAAGTAAACTTTTAATGAATTGGTGGTTGAGTACTTTTCAAACCAAGGAAAGACTCAAAGGATGAAGAGGGTGTGACTTCAAGGGGATTCGATGCATTTGTGCTGGCCATTCTCTTGGGTGCTTGCATGCTTTTTCTTGGGTTTTCTACCATTCTAACATTGTTCAAAAATTGAGAAGTTGAGTGAATAAAAATAAGTCTTTGCATGGTGTGGCTCTCACAGAAAAAAAAAGGTGTGAGAATTCAAAGCACACCCCTTAGACATAATAAAGAAATATGAGCTACAAGTACTAGTTATGGCACTAGAAAGACATGTTACCCATGCCTAAAGATTCCCTCTAACTAAGGCCCTTTCTTACTTCCTACTTCTCCATATCGCTCTCCTTGGAATGGTGGTGACTCTTTGTGGAAGTATTCTTGTTGCTTTAAGTGGATGGATTGGTCAAGTGTGTTGATGCAAGGTCATTGGATGTGGTTTGTTTAATTATGGATTTGGGATGAGTTCTACTTAGTTATCTTAACCATGAAATACACAAGGGGCTTTACACAACCTTGTTCTTGGGATTCCATTCCATTCTCTCCTCTCCATCTTTCTTCCCATTTTCTACCTCATTACTAGTTTTATCATTAGTTCATTTTGGGTTGATGCATTTTTTTTCTTTGGTGAATTCTTATGGGTAAGTTTTTAACTCTTGCTTCCAATTGACATTCCTAGAGCCTAGGGACTCTTTGGTTTGTGAATTTGTCAGGGCATAGAGGGCATGAGCCTACTTTGGGGAGGACTCACTGGCATTTCTTTTTGGTGCAATTGTTAACTTCTTTCCCTTAAACATTTCCTACAATCAATCATTTCTTGTTTCATATCCATCCGTGACATCCATTTTATTGGCATTTTTGTTGATATTTTTCATCTTTTTTATTTCTCATGTTTTTCCATCTTATAGCTACAGAAGGTTTGCTCTTAGTCATGGGGGCCTTGGCATAAATTTTTCAATTTTTTTCCATTTTACTAATTACCTAACCCCTACATCTTGGGTAGTTGCTAGTGATAAATCTCCAAACTAGTTTATGCGCTTCATATCGAGGCAAGGTATCAACTACATTGTGGATTATCTATCCTTGCTCATTTGTGACTGTGTTATGTGTGTAGATGGCGATCATACAAACAATGGATTGGGCTTGGAGGAAGCACTCAGGATAGACTAGAACTAGAGCATTTACGAAAGGAGTAAGTTTGGTGGGATGGCTATGGATAAACAATGGAAGGCGTAATCTTAGCATTGGTGGCAACACCCTCCATCTTTTTTCTCTCTCTCTTTTTCTCTTCAAGCTGCCAAATAAAAGCTTGGATGTCATTTATGTACAAGTGTTCACCACAATGGTCATGAACACTAATGTTGTAATATGCTTATTAATCCGTTCATTGGGCATGTTGAGTCTGTCATCCCATTCCACCGTCAGTTTTCAATTAGTCAATAATCCCATACCTTTTGAATATATTGTAAGGAAGTTGAGGATGAGTTTTCATTTAGTCGTGGGGGTATGATGAGAGCAGTTACTCTAGCGGTTACTCTAGTAGTTACTCTAATTATTAGAGTGGTTACTCTAGCAGTTAGTTTAGTAGTTATTCTAATTATTAGAGTGGTTACTCTAGTAGTTACTTTAGTAATTATTCTAATTATTAGAGTAGTTACTCTAATTATTAGAGTAGTTGCTCCCAAGCTTATAAATATAGTGCCCAAACTCACAATTGGGAGGAAGTCTTTTAGCAGTAAAGTAGCAAAACTCTTGTAGTCTATTTGAAAGTTAGAGTATTTTCCAAGTGCCCATAGTAGGAGGTCTAAGTATGGATGGATCTTTATTTGAGCATTGTGTACCTAAGCACACCTTGTGTACGACAATAAAGACGAGCTCTTTGATTCATCCTTGCAGCACTTGAGATTTTTTTTCTTATGCATTTATTTTATTTTATGCACTTTACATTTTTGTTATTAGCACAACAATTCATTTTGATCAATTAAGCAAATCATTAAATTACACAAGCATGACCACTTCGAGCATGCATGTAACACTTGGTAACCCAGTAACGATTAGCGTTTAGTAATCCCAATAGTGTTGCACTAGTTCAGGATGTGTACAAAAAGTGGGAATGGATTCTGGTGTTAGGATTAGTTAGAACTTAGTTAATGAGTAGTTAAGTTAAATTAGTCACTTAGTTACCTCTCTCCTTCCCTACTAGCGCAAGACATAAAAACAAAAAAGCTATAAAAATCATATGCCTCAAGCTTACTTAACCATACAATCATGACATACAGGTAAGCTTGGGAAGACAAGAATCAACCAACCCATCCTTGTTCCACAAGGGTGCATAAGCACTTAGTCCTTGGAATTCGACCAGATCGTGCATGAAATGCTCGTATTTGTATGGTTAAGCATAGGGGTACCTCACCACTTATCACTACCCTCTTGTCTTATGAATACTTCTTCGGTTGTTGTTTTGATTTTGCTATACTTCATGTTGATTCATATTATTATATCTTTTGTTATGCATACTTATGAAGTGTGTGACAATGAGGTGTTAGCCTAGTGCTATGACTCTTAATTTGAAAGCTCTAAGTCATGGGTTCGATTTTGATGGGCAATGCTGAGTTATAAAATTCTAATTGGATGATATATTCTTGGTGAACTCTCATAACCCCTCATAAATCCTAATTTCTTAAGTTAATAAACTAATGATTGTATCTTAACTTATAGAGTATATTCTAAAACACCACTTCAAACATTGGTTTCTCAACTCACTTCTTCATGTTTGCAAATTTAAGAGTAGTTTAATTTGAAAAAATTATATTTAACAAATTATTTTCTTCTAATTACTAATGAAGGTAAAAACATGATTTTAATTTTATTTTTTTTATCTTGGCTTATGTTAAGAAACTAATGACTGTATCTTAATGTATATAGCATGTTCTAACACTTTCCTTTAAACATTAGTTTCTTAACTCCCTTCTTCTTGTTTGCAAATTTAAGAGTAGTTTAATTTGAAAAAATTATACCTAACATATTATTTTATCCTATTTTCTCATGAAGTTAAAAACATGATTTTAATTTTCTTTCTTTAAACATTAGTTTCTTAACTCACTTCTTCATGTTTGCAAATTTAAGAGGAGTTTACTTTGCCAAACTTATACTTTGCAAATTTAAGAGGAGTTTAATTTTGCAAAATTGTACTTAACATATTCTTTTCTTCTATTTAATCATGAAGTTAAAAACCTTATTTTAATTTTTTTTATCTTGAACATGCCATATGAGTTTCTTATGGCATGGGTATGAAGATCTAACCATGCAATCCTAGTAAGAATCTCTTTTCACATAAATACATCACATTACATTTTGATTTATGTAGTTGAGAGTCTTCTTAATATACTATGCTTGTCTCTCTTCCTTGTAGTGTGTGGGACAATTCTCCACTGCTCCTTTACACTTTGCCATCTCTGGTCATTATTTATTGTTTATGGGGCTAGGACTTCTAAATCCTTTAGTGGAACCTAGAATTTTTATGGATAAAACATGAGACCTAATTTATTTTGGTATTTTTCATGATGGATCATTGTTTAAAAATTCCTCTTCTTGGGAATTAGGTCATAGAGTTTTATGAAATGGGATTATGATTAACAATTATTTCTAGGTGCTTATAAATTATGATTTCAAGATTAACTTGAAATCTAGTTTTGAAACTTAGGATAGATTCTGACACATTTCTCATTCTCATTTTAGTAATTGATTCAAGTTTAATTATTTTATTTCATTGTTTCTTATTCTTCATTGGACATTTAGTGCGAACTGTTTATATTTGGAAGTGAAATTTTTAAAATGCAAATTCTTCCTTGGATTTTTTTTATTTTTATTGATACTCTTATGTAATTTTAAACTATTATGATGTTTTTCCCGATGTGCACCTCATCAAGTAGGAATTGGTGTACATTGGTATCCTTGGCTATAGATCATGAGTTGAAATTTGTAATACATTTGGTCAATATTTTGCTCATTCTTTTTTTTCTTAATTAATTATTTTTTCTAACTTATGATTAGCTTGATCATTTATGTTATGCTAGATCTTCCACCGTCATTTGCTTATAATTATCTCCCTAATAGATTGCTTCCTTCTAGTATTACCCTTTCAAGTTTCATTTATAGTGATATCTTAATGATGAGCGGCGAGGTACCCCTATGCTCAACCATATGAATACAAGTGTTTCACGCATGATCTGGTTGAATTCCAAGGACTAATGCTTATGCACCCTTATGTAACAAGGATGGGTTGGTTGATCGTTGTCTTCCCAAGCTTACCTGTATGTCATGATTGTATGGTTAAGTAAGCTTGAGGCATATGATTTTTATATCTTTTATGTTTTTATGTCCTACTGCTAATAAGGGAGGAGAGAGAGATAACTAAGTGACTAATTTAACTTAACTACTGATTAAATAGGCTTTAACTAATCCTAACACCAGTATTCGTTCTCACTTATCGTACACATCCTAAACTAGTGCAACACTATTGGGATTACCAAACGCTAATCGTTACTAAGTTACCAAGTGTTACACGCATGCTCAAAGTGATCGTACTGAGTGTAATTTAATGATTTTCTTAATTAAATGAATTGCTACATTAATAATATAAATGTAAAGTGCATGAAATAAAATAAAATAAAATAAATGCATAAGAAAATAAAATAAAAGAAATGTGTAAGAAAACAAATCTCAAGTGTTGCAAGGATAAATCGAAGAGCTTGTCTTTATTACCATATACAAGGTGTGCTCAAGTACACAATGCTTGAATAAAGATCTGTCCACACTTCGACCTCCTGCTACGGGCACTTGGAAAATACTCTACAAGAGTTTTACTACTTGACTGCTAAAAGACTTCTTCTTCTAAATTACTCCCTATTATGCACCTCGGCACTGTATTTATAGGCCCAAGAATAACCTGGGAATAATCACTCTAATAATAACCACTCTAATAATTAGAGTAACCACTCTAATAATTAGAGTAACTACTCTAATACTCTAATAATAACCACTTTAATAATAACCACTCTAATTATTAGAGTAACCACTCTCATCATATCCCCACGATTGAATGAAAACTCGTCCTCGAGTTCCTTACAAAATATTGGGAAGGTATGGGATTATTGACTAATTAACAACTAACAGTGGAATGGGATGATAGACTCAATGCGCCCAGTGAATGAATCAATAAGCATATTACAACATTGTGGTGAACACTCATACATAAATGACATCCAAGCCTTTATTTGGCAACTTGTAGATAAAGAGAAAGAAAGAAAATGAAGCATGTTACCGCCAATGCTAAGATTGCACCTTCCATTGTTTATCCATAGTTACGCCATCAAACTTGCTCCTTTTGTAAATGCTCCAGTTTTGGTCCATCTAGAGTGCTTCCTCCAAGCCCAGCCCATTGTTTGTATGATCACCATCTACACACACAACAAAGTCACAAATGAGCAAGGATAGATAAACCACAATGCAATTGATACCTTGCCTCGATATGAAGTGCATTGGCTGAGTTGTAGTTATGGTAGAAACTGGTTCAGAGATTTATCATAGGTGACTACCCAAGGTGTAGGGGTTAGGTGAATAGTAAAATGGAGAAAATTGAAAAATTTGTGCTATGGCCCCCATGACTAAGAGCGAGCCTCCAATAGCTATAAGATGGAAAAATATGAGGAACAAGAAAGATGGAAAAAAATAACAATAGAAATGCCAATAAAATGGATGTCATGGATGGGGATGAAATAAGAGATGATTGATTGTAGGAAATTTTTAAGGAAGAGAACTTAACAGTTGCACCAAAAAAGAATGCTAGTGGGTCCTCCCCAAAGTAGGCTCATGCCCTTTATGCCCTGACAAACCTAGAAACCAAAGAGTCCATACACTCTAGGAATGTCATTTGGAAGCAAGAGTTAAAAACTTATCCACAAGAATTCACCAAAGAAAAAAAATGCATCAACCCAAAATGGACTAATGATAAAATCAACAATGAGGCAAAAAATGGGAAGAAAGATGGAGAAGAAAGAATGGAATGGAATCCCAAGAATAAGGTTGTGTAAAGTCCCTTGTGTACTTTATGGTTAATGTGATTGAGTAGAACTCATTCCAAATCCAGACTTAAACAAACCACATCCAGTGATCTCGCATCAACACACTTGACCAATCCATCCACCTGAAGCAACAAGAATGCTTCCACAAAGAGTCACCACCATTCCGAAGAGAGTGAGATGGAGAAGTAGGAAGTGAGAAAGGGCCTTAGTTAGAGGGAACCTTCAAGCATGGGTAACATGTCTTTCTAGTTCCATAACCAGTGATTGTAGCCCTTTTATTTGGTCTAAGGGGTGTGCTTTGAATTTCCTTGTTGTTGTTGTTTTTATTTCGAATGAAAACCACACCATGCAAAGAACCATACATTTTTTTTTTGCATTTATTTTGTCCAAGGGGTGTGCTTTGAATTCTCAATTTTCTCCTTCTTCTTCTTCTTCTTCTTTTTCTTACGTGAGAACCACACCATGCAAAGACTTATTTTTATTCACTTAGCTTCTCGATTTTTGAATAATGTCAGCATGGTAGAAAACCCAAGAAAAAGCATCCAAGAACCCAAGAGAATGGCTAGCACAAATGCATTGAATCCCCTTGAAGTGACACCCTTTTCATCCTTTGAGTCGTTCCTTGGTTTGAAAAGTACATAGCCACCAATTCATTACAAGTTTACTTAGAAAAAAGGGACTGTACAGTTCCCAGCCAAAGGAGATCATAGAGTTGTATGGATGAGTGGACAACATGGATTCATTGCCTATTTTACCAAAATAACCATACCTTACTATCAATATCATAATTCAAAGGTAAAAATAAAAAATTAGCAATCAATATGATATAATTCAATCCACCATCATGAGCACTTATTGGATAACAAATAAAAGCAATCAAGCAAACAAAGAAATAGTAAAAATATGAATGATGGTGTAAAAAAAATAAGAAAAGTTGAAAGAATGTGTAAAAAAAATGTGCAAAACAAAAATTCAAAAAGAACTGAGGGCCTAAAATGGTTAGCATAGGTAGCCATCTCCCCCACGACTAAGTTGGAAGGAGGAGATTTGAAGTAGTGAGCAGGGTTGTCCATTAAGAGAGGTAGCATGTGTACTGGCTATCCTAAGCTCCTGGAAAGGTATGGTTTATTGCACATTGACCAATATTTTCTTGTTTAGGCTCTTAGGTTTGTATATTATCATGAACCCTAAAGGAAAAGTTACGTAAATAATATAAGGTCCTTCCCACAATGTTTGAAATTTAGTATGTTGTGGCACATGTGTGGGATTTCAGTAAAGAACCTTATCTCCTAGTTGATATTTAACTTTCCTCATCCTTAGGTCATGATGTTGCTTATTAAATGCCTTGTGCAATTCGTTAGATGACAGGGCAGCTAGTCAGTTTTCATCTAGCAAATTAAGGGTTACTAATTGTTGTTTCTATGATAGGTCAAGGTCAAGGTTGAGGTCACATGTCATGGATAGTGTACGAAGCTTAGTTTGAATAAAAAGCGTTGGTAATTTATCGTACACTAACTCATAGGGACAGTAGCCTGTAGGGAGTTTCCATGTGGAGCGGTATGCCAAAAGAGCATCGTTCAGTTTAGCACTCTAGTCTTGCCTAAACTTGCTAATAGTTCTTGTCAATATTTTCATAATCTCTCTGTTGGTGACTTCAGCTTGACTATTCTCTTAGGGGTGGTATGGTGTTGTTAGTTTGTGTTCAACCCCTAAGCATTGCATAATTTCTGAAAAGTTGCACCTATGAAGTGCGCACCATTATCTGAAATAAGTGCACATGACACACAAAACCTATTTATGATTTGTTGTTGAATAAATCATGTAGCTGTAGATGATGTACAATCTTTAACAGTAGCTGCTTCAGCCCATTTTATGAGGTAATCAACATCAATAATAATATAAGCTTTTCCATTGGACATTAGTGTAATCAGTTCCATAAAATCAATTCCCCAAATGTTGAAGTGTTATAACAGTCAAATCCATTTTTGTAGATCCTCCATTCTAGCAGTCATTCCCCCATCACATTGAAAGTGCTCACAAGATTGGACGAAACGATGGATGTCCTGAAATAATGTTAGCCAATAATATTCTACAAGCAGGATCTTGATGGTCGTTTGTCTCCTAGCATAATGACCCCCACAAGGACCCTCATGAGCATCTTGGAGAACTTGCAGTTGATCTATTGGGAACACACCATTGAACTAAGCCATTGGGACACACTTTATAAAGTTGCCCATTGATCTCCATAAAGTACTTAGCTCGGTGAAGAAACTATTCTTTCTTCTTAAGGTTTCACGCTTGTGGTGTTTGTTGGGTGAGAAGATAGGTAAGAATGCTACTATACTAATTTGTCTCCATGGGTGATTGATTATTCGCTACACCAGCAAAGAGGAATTCATTAGGGAAATAATCAAAAATTGGATACTCATCCTCTATGTTGTCCCATCACAACCAAGATAAATGATCAGCAACTACATTCTCGGTGCCCTTGTGATTGATCATTGTTAAATCGAACTCTTGTAAAATTATAAGCCATCATATGATATGAGGGCTTATCATTGGCTTATTCATGAAGAACCAGATTGCACTATGATATGTATGTATACATACTTTATATCCCAATACATAGTCTCTAAACTTTTCTAGTGCAAACACTACAACCATTAATTCTTTCTTTGTGGTAATGTAGTTAAGTTGTGCACTAGCAATACTTCTACTTGCATAGTGGATGTAATAAGGATGCTTCTGGTCATTTAACTATGTAATTATGGCTCCTAAAGCATAGTTGGATGCGTCACTCATGATATGGAATGGTTTGGACTAGTCAAGAGCTTGTAGAATGGGTGTTTCTACTAGCTTCTATTTCAGAGTTTGGAAAGCTAATTCGCATTCCCTGCTCCATTTGAAAGGTACGTCCATTTTTATTGATTCCACCAATGGTTTGGCAAACTTTGAAAAGTTCTCAATAAATCTCCTATAGTAGCTAGTATGTCCAAGGAATGACTGAATATATTCGACAATTTTTGGTTGATGGGTAATTCCTTGGATAATTTTGATTTTCTTGAGGTCTACTTCTATCCATGTGTGTAAGATTTTGTGCCCTAGTACTACACCTTCTTGGACTATGAAATGTCTTTTCTACTAGTTGAGCCTCAAATTGTTTTCTACACATCCTTTAACACTTTCTCCAATCAGTCTAAGGCTTGATCAAAGTTTGCTCCATAAGTGGAGAAGTCATCCATAAAGACCTCCATGCCATTTCCTATTTGCTATTGGAATATGCTTAGAACTAGTTGTTGAAATGTTGCAGGGGCATTGCATAAGCCAAATGACATCTGTTTGTATGTGAATGTTCCCTAAGGGCTGGTGAATGTAGTCTTGGCTTGGTCTTTTTGGGCTATTTTTATATGGTTATATCTGCTATATCCATCCAGAAAACTATAGTAGTGATGCCATGCGATGGTGTCTAAGACTTGGTCAACTAATGGCAATAGAAAGTGATCTTTGAATGTTGTCATATTCAGTAGCCTGAAATCTATGCACACCCTCCATTTTCCTCCCTTTTTAGGCACAATAACTAAGGGGCTAATCCATTCGCTATCAGCAATGGGGTATATGAACCAAACCTTGAGAAGCTATTCGATTTCTTCTTTAACTACTTGCTTTAGCTTAGGGTTCAATCATATCTATGATTGTCTTCAAGGCTTCATGGAGGGGTCAGTGTAAATTCTCTGTTGGCATATCCTAGGATCTATTCTAGTTAATTTGGGATATAGCCAAGACCATTTATTTAGTACCTTCAAAAATTCTTCTTTCTATTGAGAAGCAAGCTTAGCGTTGATAATTACCAGTTTTTCGTTTTTAAGGAATGTGTATTCCATATCGATGGGTAATGGTTTCAGCTTGAGGGGCCCCTACTTAAATTTCTCAGGGATTTCCAACTTTCCCTAGTTGATATTTTCAAGGTTAAGATTTGGAAGTTGGTGGTGGACTTGCTCTAATTCGTCTACACTATCGATGTAAGCACAAGTCAAACCCTCAGTTGGTTCCATGCATATGAGTGAACTGCTTTCTTGATCAGCTGTCAACCACTGGATGTCTTCTTGTCATGTGGCTACTGCATACAAGCATCTTTGTATGTTAATCACTTGTGCACATTAATTGCATGCAAGAAATGTTAAACTTTGTACAAACCATGACCTTTGCACGTAATTACACTTGGTATCACTGTATGCGATGCATGAAACTTTCTTCTTCTTGATGTTTTTGAATGTATTTTCCTTTGATATTTCTAGGGAGAGATCACAGATTCCTAGGCGTGCATTGAGTATGTTTAGCCATGCTCTTCTAATTATGATTGGGAAGTCCCCCTTACCATTGTTTACTTAAATCTCTAGGAAGTCAGATGGGTACAACCACCCACAAATAGTGATAACAATGTCTTCCACTAGTCCCAATGGGACAATGATGGACTGGTCAGCCAACTTTAGACAGATGTTGCTCTTTTTCAATGGAGGCAGGTTCTAGGCCTTGTACATTTCTTGAGAAATCAAGTTGACACCAGAAGCTAAATCCAAAACAGCCTTGCATGATGCATTTCTAGCAATTTGTAAGTATATCAAAGGACTCCCAAGATCAAAGAATTTTCTGAAGTTTTGATTGATACTAAGGCATCTAAGGAATCAGCTACTTGTGATTGCAAGGGATTGGTTGGACTATTGGTTCTAAAGAAAGGTCTTTTCTTCATGTGGTTGTTGGAACCAATAGTAGGTTGCTGTAGCTGGGTATGGATTTCACCTTGCATAGTTAGAGCAGGTGGTAGTGGAGCCATTGGTGGAAGAGATGTAGTTGCATGAAAAGGATGTAATGCTTGCATAATATCACCCCTAGAAGAGAGAGTCCCATAATACTTGTGGGCTTGGTAGTGAGGTTGAGGAGTGACATGACTAGTAGAGTCATGTGAGGAGATTGGCTTCTGCACGTAATATCCATATGGGTTAGGTTGCCAGTAAGGATGTTGTTGCCTTGGTGGTGGCATTCCCCATGATTGTGGGTGCTGCCACTATTGATATTGCTCAATTAGTTATGGTGGAGTTCCACTAGGATAATATGTTAAGGGTTGGTGGAACTGCCTTAGGTTACCTTAAGGATAAGGTAACCTTTGGGGTGTTTTCCTTTTGTTTAATTATGGGTTGAGTGCATACATTCCAAACTCCTGTAGATGTGAGATTACAGGGAAACATCCCTTAGGATGATCATATTGACATATTTCACATCCACACTCATTGTTTATTTCCGACTCCACAACCTCTTCAATGATGGCAACTTAGCCCTTACCCTTGCTTCATGCATGTTCAGCTTCTCTCTTTTTTCTTTTTTTCGAGATCACTACCTTGCTCTCTAGACTCCTCTACTATTTTAAGAACAAATTAAAATATATTATCTAGGGAATCCCACATTTGGTCTACCTTTGCCAATGCTTCTAATGTCAACTTTTGGATAGAAAAAGTTTTCCTATTCACCATCTCCTCGAGTGGTGACTCTTCTTCATCCTCACAAAATCTTACTTCCCTCTTCTAGAGGGAAGGATCTTGGTTATGCTCTTTCACACTTTCTATCTTATGTAGCTCACCTTCTTCCTTAGTAACTTACTCCAATAGTCTTTGGATTTGATGGGACCTAAGCTCGAATAGTCTTCCTTGGGCATAAGTCCCAAGGATTCTTCTCATTTCATGCCTAAGCCCATCCATGAGATGGTGCAGATGATCCCTTTTCAAATAACCATGGCCAGGAGAATGATGTAACAGTGCATAGTATCATCCCATGGTAGCATCCAATGGTTCATGTCCTCCTTGTTTCCAACCTTGGATTTTCTTTCACAAGTTAGACACTCGGGAGTACGTTTGGTACTTATCATTGAATAATTCTAACATAGTACACCATCTATGAATAGATTTTAGTTCTAATGACCGATACCAACTTTTGACTTCTTTAACTAGTGTATGGGGGAACAACTTAAGCTTTTTTCATTTTTTCTCTATGTTTTGTAAGGCACACGCATCATGGAATGCTTGTAAGTGATTCTAAGGATCAGCGTTGTATCCCCCTTCAAATCGTGGGATATTGTTCATATCTAATCTCTTGATCCTACTATCTTTCTGGTTCCTTGTTGGAATTATAACAACCTTAGTTATGTATAACATACTTTGAGTAGCAAGTAGGGGTTCATCGTGATCGTCTTGTCCATGGCGTCATGATGCCTATGTTGTTCCCTACTTTTCCTTCTTCTATGTCATGACTCTCTAGAGTGACCTCGTTCCCTTTCCTGGCTATTTCGTCTTTGACTTCCACTTTTCCTACCTTTATCCCCATGATCTTTTTCTTTATGATCATGTCTAGATATTAAAGGAGAAGGTGAAGAAGATGATGAAGATGAAGAAGAAGGAGAATCGTCACCATGACGGTGTTTGCTACCTTCTCTTCGGTGATCATGGTCTCGATCGCAATTGTGATCAGAATGTCCACCTTTATCATGTGTTTGTGTTCTTTTTTTAGATCCTTTGTGCTCATGGGTATTAGAACATAGGTTATGAATAGTGGAATGAGGGTTCTGATACACAACCCCTTGGCCAAAGTCAAGGGAAGGAACATCGTTGTGTGGGTGACTACCTGAGGTAGGTTCACCACCCTCATTTTCACTTAAGACATGTGGGGCATCCTGGGATCACTTACCCTTCAAAGACTTATGATGTCTCTCATGTTGCAAGTTCCTTTGATGTTGTGCCTCTGTGGGACAGTATTTTCTTGAGTCATGGTCTTGCACAACATATTTTGCATGTAAGTGCAGCATGCCAATTTGATTGAGAGCATGAAGAAGCATGCTTGGGACTGAACGATTAGGAGGTAACACTATGTTACCTTTTAAGTCTCGCCAATTTTGCTGTTCATCTTGATAGAGGATAAAGGTGAAGTCTGGTATATACTCATCAGGATGAATATATACCACTCAAACTTGTTGAGGGATTGGTAGATCAATGTCATGTGTATTATATCGTTGACTATTTCTTGTTTCAGACCTAGGTGGTGAGGTGCTTTCGTATGAAGAAGGAAACATATTGGTCTATTCAGTGTGCAATGTGTTCTTGTTTATTATTTTCTCAACCAACCCTAAGGGTTTGTTCCAATGATGTGAATGATTTCCTAAGTTCTAATTAGCACACAAACAACTAAGTCCCTAACAACAATGCCAATGATGAGCGACAGGGTACCCCTATGCTCAACCATATGAATACAAGCATTTCACACATGATTCGGTCAATTTCCAAGGACTAAGTGCTTATGCGCCCTTGTGGAACAAGGATGGGTTGGTTGATTGCTGTCTTCCAAAGCTTACCTGTATGTCATGATTGTATGGTTAAGTAAGCTTGAGGCATATGATTTTTATATCTTTTATGTTTTTATGTCCTACTGCTAATAAGGGAGGAGAGAGAGATAACTAAGTGACTAATTTAATTTATCTACTAATTAACTAAGCTTTAACTAATCCTAACACCGGTATCTATTCTCACTTGCTGTACACATCCTAAACTAGTGCAACACTACTAGGATTACCAAACGCTAATTGTTGTTAGGTTACCAAGTGTTACATGCATGCTTGAAGTGATCGTACTAAGTGTAATTTAATGATTTTCTTAATTAATTAAAATGAATTACTATGCTAATAACATAAATGTAAAGTTCATAAAATAAAATAAAATAAAATAAATGCATAAGAAAATAAAATAAAAGAAANTGCTAAAAGACTTCTTCTTCTGAATTACTCCCTATTGTGCGCCTAGGCACTATATTTATATGCCTAGGAGTAACCCGAGAATAACCACTCTAATAATAAAAACTCTAATAATTAGAGTAACTTCTCTAATAATAACCACCCTAATAATTAGAGTAACTGCTCTAATAATAACCACTCTAATTATTAGAGTAACCGCTCTCATCACTTAAGGATACTTTTTCGTATAGATTCCTTAGCCTCCTTAGATTTCCTACTTTGATCCTCTTGGTTATTTGAATTAATTTTCTTAATATCTTTGTTTCACTTCTCTTTTGCTTCTTTCACTCTTTGTTCTTAATATAGAAGTTCTATACATACTTACACACACATTAGTAAGATTAAACATGAAATTCACGGGTAAGATAATCAGCCAAAGCATTTTTCTTATCGTTTATATATTAACTTTCAAAATTAAAATTAGCTAAAAATAAACTCCATCTAATGAGTCTTGTGTGGGCTACCTTATTCAGATTCTTTACTTGGAGGTATTTATCAAAATGTTTAAGATCACTCTGTATAATGAAATGAGACTCTTGGAGGAATAATCTAAACTTTTCAATACCTTTAATGATGGCTAATAACTCTTTGTGAGTGCTGTGGTAATTCTTCTTAGCTGGGTTGAATTTGCCACTTGCGTATCTGCATACATATGTTATGCCGTCTAAATCTTCCTTCAATACACATCCCCAAAATTCATCGGATGCATCAGTTTCAAGGACGAGTTTTCCTGTTGTTGGCAACTTTAGTTGAGGGAGGATTTGACATTGCTCTTTAATTCTCTTGACAGCTTGAGTATGTAGAATGGTCCATTGACCTGCTTCTTTGGTTAACATCTGATTCAACAATTTCCTGTCTTGGGCTAATTTTGCATAAAAACCTGAAATATAATTAATGCAACCCAAAAACCTTTGTAATTGTTTTTTCTCTTTTATTTCATCAGGGAAATTCTAAATTTGTGTCAAGATGTGTTCCTACAGATGAATCTTTCCATGAGTTATTGTCATGCCTAAAAATATGATTGTCTCCACACCTATTTATATTTTCTTTTTAGATGGAGATAATACAAGACCATTATCATATATAATATTATAGAACATTTTTAAATGTTTTAGATGTTGTTCTGCATTTTTGGATAAGATTAGAATATCATTTATATAAACTAATATAAAGTTATAATTTCTAAATAATTTGTCCATCACCTGTTGGAATATTGATGGCGTTGTTTTTATCCCAAATGGAAGTACATTCCATTGGTACAATCCACCAGGTACTGTAAAAGCTGTTTTCCACCTATCTTCTGGAATAATCTGAATTTTCCAGAATCCTAATTTTAAGTCGAACTTCGAATAAATATGTGTATTCTTTAATTTTTGGAAAAGGTCATCTTTTGATGGGATAGGATGTTGGACAGGATTTATGATTTCATTTAATGGTTTGTAGTTAACCACTAATCTCTTTTTACCTTGCGTAAGTTCTACTCTTTTATTGATGTAAAAGGTAGCACATGCGAACATGCTTGTACTTGTTGTAATGAAACCTTTATCCAGTAAATCCTTGATTTCCTTTTCACATTCCTATCGTAATTCAGGACTCATTTTGATATGATGTGCTTTAAACTTAACTTGAACATTATCTAGTGATTCGATTTTACACCAATGTTCCTTTCTATGTCTAAATGTAGCTGGATTCTCGCTGGCAACTATTAATAACTTTTGTTTTATTTTACCAAATGCTTCTGATTTTTGTTGAATTTGGTGAATTACCCATGTGGTTGGTTTGATAGGTTTTATTTCTTCATAACACTTAAATCTTGTGACGGGATAAAATATTCTTGGATATTGATATTTTTGCAATATAATTTTGTCTTTAGTTATTTGCTAAGGTTCTAATAATTTAAGGTTATCCACTCCTATGAGCATATCATAATCTAAATAATCTATCAGATGAACAGAGAAATAGATTATATTACCTAATGGTGTCCTTATAGGTAATGATGCTTTCTTATTTATCTTTTTGTCTACCTTATCAAATTTAACTAAAAATGGTTTAGTATCCTTCCAAAGATAGGAAGGTATTATACTATATTTAGCTACAGAGACATCAGCTCTTGTGTCTATTAATGTATCTATAAGGTACACCTTATATCTTTCTAATTTAATCTAGAAAGTACAAATGAGAACAAAGAGAGGGGTCTGTTTATTAGCATTGATCATTAATGGATGATTTGTTTTTGTTTTCATATCATAGATCTATTTATTATCTATATCCTCCTCTGCTTGTAATGCTTATATTTCAAGCTATGCCCATTTAATAAATTCCTGGAGTTGTGCTAGTCTATGCATTCTCCATAAGGATTTATTGATTGTTTTCGAGATCTTGGGTAAATACACTTCTTCTTCTTTTTGTTCTTTCAATGGTGAACTTGAAAGTTCTTCTATTGGTTGTTTATCTTTATCTTTTCTTAATTCTGATTGTACAAATCCTTCTAGATCTTCCATCTCTTCTTCAAGACTTTCTAAAGATTGGATTGGTTGTGCATCTAGAAAGATGTCTTGGGTTTTTAAAGCTTGTTTAAGTTTTTTATATTCATTCTTTTTCTTATTAAGTTGTGACTCTATATACATATACTTAGGTATATTTTCTAAAGGTGTTTTGTCTAATTTTTCTTTTAATATTCCTATCTCTTTTTTCAAGTCTACTACATCATCTTCTAACTGAATGTCATATTTATTCTGTGAAATAGGGGAAGGAAGCCAAAGATTATTAGGGTATCCGCCTATGGGTTTTCTACCTCCAAAAGATCCTCTAGATGTTGAAGTTGATTTGGATGAGCAGGCTCTATTCATGTGCATAGCATAAAAGTCCTCATCATCATCTGGTTCTGAGACATCTAACGGTGAAGATGCGGAGCTATCCCCTAGATAAAAAGAAAGGTTTTGTTCGGTATCAGTATTGATATCCAACTCAACAGGAGAATTAATATCATAATCTTCCTAACTATGATAAAAAATATCTTGGGAAGGATCATATTGTATATTATTGTCAGAGAGATATTCATAAAACTGTTCATTCAATTTGTGTTTTTGAATGAAATGCATCTTTTTGGGATGCTTCTCCTTGTCTAGACATTGGTTAGAAAAATGCAAACCTTGGCATAAGTAACATTTTACATCTTTATGTTTTAACTTATTTTGTCATCTACGGAAATAACTAGGATATTTTCGGACATGTTTAGGTTGTTTCCTATGCCATTGTTTACCTGACGTGCGCATTTTACCTTTACCTTTACTTTTCTGTTTTGTCTGATTACTATGTTTAGATTTATAATATTTTTCTTCAGGGCATAGATCTAAACATAGGTTCCTCCCTAATTTTTTAGATAACTCTTTCATTAGAGTTTGTGCTTGTTCATTATAACACATTTCTCTATTTGTGTCAAATAGGAATTGTCTAATTTGTCTGAATGACATTTCACCTAGGATTAAATCTTGTTTCTTAAGATCGCCAAGGTATTTATTACAGAATGGTTGAGGTAAAGAACCAATTAAATGTTCCTTAGAAGCAACCTCATGTGTTAATTTCCCTTGATAGTACCAGGCTTCCATTTCATTTAGATAGGATTGTAAGTCTTGTATACAACTTAATCTAGCTTTGAAGAAGCTATTTCAATAAATAGATTCTAAATTAGTTTTTACACCTAAAAATTATTTAATTATAGCATTTAGAAATACAACTATAGGTGACATGGTTAATTTGTACTCTATTGCAGGAGGAAGATTTGTCCACCATCTGCGCATAATACCTCGAAAGTTATATGTTGTATTTACGATAGCAAGATGTGGGTCTTTCTCCTCTAAGAATATTTGTGTATCTAGAAATGATTGGATTCCATCAACTACATCTTGTCATTCTTTCAAGGTTTTATTGTCCATAGAAAAAGTTGGTTGATGAACACCAGCTTTTCTCATTTGGGTCATTAATACTTCCGTTGGTTTTACTGTTTGAGCATACCTATGATGTTGTCTAACTAAGTCTTCTTCCTTTGAATCTAATGATGCAGGTTTCGTTGATGTTGTAGAAGAAGATTCTTCATCTCTTCTATTCATGTTGATATGGAGTTTACCTAGTTTTTTTTGTAACTTTTCTTCTGCTATTCTCTATTGTTTATGTTTATACCTAGCCTTATGTGTATGGCTAGCTTGGGAGGAGAATGCGTTGAAGGAATACGAGATGAAGATGATTCTGATGATGAAGGTATGTATGGTGGTGCAGAAGGTTGGGGATTTTTGGACATCCATACCTTTGCAAGATACTTCATGTCTTTTCTCATGTCATCTAGTACTTTTACTTTCAATGCTTGGTATTCTAATATTTCTCCTATAGCAGTGTTACCCCAATTTTGTAGACATATTATATCTGATGGAGCAGAAGAAGTTGCTTTAGTTTTCATGTGATAGATGGAGTCTGTTCCAGTAGCATCTTTCTGAGTTGAGGTATAACTCTGACTAGAAGTAGTAGCTGTTGTTCCAGTTCCTAATTTTTGTTGCTCCCAAAATTTCTTTGGGTGTTCTTCTTCTTTCTTTTTAAGTTCTTCATCTGCTCTAGCTTTTTTAGGATTCTCTTATGTAGGATTTTCAGATTCTTTTTCCTCCTTCACATTAGTATGAATATGTGATGATGATGTAACTAAGGCTTCACATTCTTTACATTTATAATGTAAATCTGATCGAATCAATTTCTTATGATTGTAGGAAGGATCATCTCCAGAAATTGATGGTTTCGAAGAGGATTCTTCTTCAATTCTTTGTCTTTCTAACTTTTCTTTTTCTTTTCTTTCCCTTTTTTCTTCTTTTAATTTTAATGCTTTTCATCATACTAAAATATCTCTAATCTCAGCCTGTTGTTCTTCTATAGGCATAGACATACTATTTGGTGAACAGGTTGGAAAGAAAGCATTGGATGAAAATAAGGAAATTGATTTTTCTGGTTTCATTTGTTGGAGGGGATCATAATCTACAAATTTAGGTGGTTTTAGTTTTACTTGTGTCTGCCTTTTTGTATGAGTTTGAGAAGGTCTCAAATACTCAAAGTATGTTGAATACTCAGATGTGAGATCTGGGTATTGTGTATGTATTGGCAGATTTTCAGTATTAATGTGTACACCATATTCTAAATTTGTAGTACCTACTTGAATATTTTGTTCTCCAAAGGGTAACAAAGTCTGGATACTTATTGAATTAAATAATTTAAAACATAATTGAGTACCTATGGTAGCATAGATTGTTTGATCTACCATATCTACTGGTATGTATACAATTAACATTAAACTAGACACTATATTAGGGTCATGTAATGATAACATGAAATTGGGAAAGGTTACAATCAATGCATTGGTTTCCAAAGTTCCTTTAGCTTGTGTGATAATGGAATCTTTGAAGTTCTTAAACCGTTTATCTATCAATGCTATCCAGTAAGGATTTTTCAACCTATAGTTGAAATGAGGATGAAGATGGATTAATAGTTCAGCAAGATGAATGTAACTATAACCTTCCTTAGTCCACTTGTTGCATTCTAATATACTAAAGAATGTTAAAGCTACAGGTCTTAAACCAGTTCCACTAATTTCTAAATCACATTTAACAAGATACATCTCTTTATATGATTCTAACCATTTCAAACTAGACTTAGGATAGATTTCTTAACGTTTAGGCACGGGTAAGGGTTCAGTACCATTCGAATTAGCACAAAACTGTGAAATATGTTGGATGTAAGAATTGGCACCTGATAATGATGGTTGTGTTGCCATGGTCGATGTTTGTTGATGCTGCCTCCCTACGCGTCTTACAGTCCTCTTCCTTCTCGGGTCTTACTCCGTGACTTATATCTGACGAATCTACACTTCACGAACAACGAACTTGGCTCTGGAGTCTTCGAATGATGGTGTACAACCTTCTTACAAGAATAACAGATTTCTCAATAAAACAATTCATCTTCACAATGTTCTCTCTCTTTCCTAATCTACTTCCTTGGCTCCGATACCATTTCTCTCGCGCTCTTGCTTTTGCTAAGAAACAATCAAAACCAACAGCAATCTTGCAAAATAACACACCACACTTTATTGCACACTGGGCATTGATACAAATAGAATAGGGAATGCTTCTCACGAATGCTTCAAAGGCACGCTACACTGCTCTTTGGATGTTTGTGAGGATGTCTCCTACTCTGAGACTCTTACCCTTTTATAGGGTTATAACTGCCCTTGGGATACCCAAGGATAATGATGAACCAAGCTGACTCAGCTAGGGTTCTTGACATTACATGATGCTTATCTATATCGCATAAGCATATATGACATACTGATTTGATTTAATTGAATCTTGACAAACTTTATAGATGTCTTCATTACAGACTATCTAGTCATTATCAGAATCAGATTCTGTTTGATCTTTATCTTTATCATCATCCAAATGGGTTTAGGTGATGATGGATCATAACTTTGATCTTTAAGATAGCTATGCTTTGTAATCTTTGTACAATTATGAGTATTGTAAGTCTTACTAACTACTTACAAATCCTCTTAGTGATGAATAATGTTATGTTGGTGTGTTTCGTAAATTAGTACTGGTTAGAAGCTATTGTGAATAGACTATAATAAGTTGTGTTTCTAATTTTGGTAAATTGTAGCATGATCTTTAGACTTGCAATTGCTCAAGGATAGGCTATGCTAAGTTCATAAGAACTTCCTATGTTTTAGTGGGTTATCCCTTTCTTTGGTAGTGCTATAAATTTTGTATTGTTATAGTATCTTTTGGCATCATGGGCCTGTGACACACTTATGATGCTTCCCTAAAACAATTATGCTTAGTATTACGTAGGCTGGGCCACTTTGGACTCCTTAAGCAATCCACTACTAAGTTGGTTTAACAATCCACAATAACTAAAAGAGTACTACCTTAGTCATAGTCTATTCTTCTCTCATTCATAGAAAAGATTACTAGACATTATCTTTCAAATTAACATTTATCTTAAGATTTTCTTTTGCTTGAAAATATTAAAATATCATCATATGATATTTGTTTTGTTTGTAAAATTTATTTTAAAAAATTACATTTTTTTCTACTTATTATAAAGGTAATAAAGGAGGTGTTGCATTTTAGTTAATAAAAATTGAACTAGCATAGTTTTGAATTTTGGATCTAACAATCTTGATAGAGTTATTTAGGTTACTTGTCAAATTGAAAAAGAAGACTTTAGTCTTTGTAACATTTATACTTTGAATAAATTGAAAGATTGGTTAGAGGTTTAAAAATATTCATTATTAGAGGTGATTATAACATTGTTAAATTTCATTTAGATAAACTTATGATATTTCACTTAATATGTCTTCTTAAGAACAATAAGATTAGTAGTTATATATATACATATTAGATTTCTATTTTCTAATCATTCAAATAAGAAGAATCATACTTGGTACAATTATTAAGAAGAAATGATAAAATTTATTATTGGGTGATGAAATGTGTTTCTATTTGCTCTGATGTAAGGTACATGATGTCAGAGCTACAATGTTGCATATGTGACATTGGGGTCTGGGTTTGACATTGGGTATCCAAGGTCGGGGTATATATCCTGGCCTATAAATATGGTCCATGGGCTCTAGTTTTTGAGTAGTTTTAAAGTTCATTTTTAGTTAGAGTAGCAAAGCTCTTGTCGTTTTTTTTCCTTAGAGTTAGAATATTTTTTGAGTGCCTGCAGAAGGTGTTTAAATGTGTATGGTTCTTTGTTTGAGCACTGATGTACCTAAGTGCAGCACTCTAACAAGAATAAAATAAACTCTTTTGACAATCCTTGTAGCATTGAGACTAGATTAATATTTCTCTTAATGCACTTTACTTTACTGCATTTCAATTAAGTAATTTATTTGCAGTAGTTAACAAATCCAAGCACAACCACTTCGAGCATACATATGGTACTTGGTAATCCAACAATGCTTAATGTTTGGTAGCCCAACAATGCTATATGTGTTCAAGAAAGTGGGTGATTACTTGTGTTAGGCTAGATAAGCAATAGCTAATTAAATTTTAAATTACTCTACTCTTCATTCTTGTTGCAGGTGATCAAATCTATAAAACATAAAAATAAGAAAAATCATATACCTTAATTACACTTAAACCATACCTTTGAGTCTCACAAGTGTAGTTGGGTAGACAATGAATGTTCACAACACCCATTTCACTTCCTAGAAGAGCTAGTATACTAGATAACTATAGGTCCACAAAATTTGTCCAGATTGCACATAATGCCTTAGCGATTCATATGGTTGCGATGTAGGGGTACCTCGCCGCTCATTATTAGCATTGTTGCTAGGGACCTTTTTTTGTTTCGTGTGATATGTAGGGCCTAGTGAAAAGTATTTAACTTGTTGGAATGAACCTTTGAGTCATATCTTATCTTACAATTACTACAACAAACATTCAGAAGCACACTATGATTTTTTATTTTGCTAACTGAAAATGTCTTCTTCTCATAGAAGCAATTCTCCATCCAAGTTTGATAAAGCTTATCCATCAATGCCTCAACAATATCAAATTATATATACTCATTCGAATGAGTATGTACCAAACTTCACCTTCATCCTCCACTAGGATGAATAGTTGTGGTGGTGTGACATGGAATGCAACATTGTGTTATTGCCCAATCGAGTTGTTCCTGTAATGCTCTACCAAATGCTTACACGATGTGGTCTCCAAGACTGCCATGGGGAGTATATTATGAAAGACACTAATGCTAGGGATTATCATCCCACTGAAGCACAATGTTTGTAGGATTGGTAGTTAGAATAATGTTATGAATCTTCGAAGGAAAAAAGATTTATCGATCTCCATTCCTATTATACCAACAAGTTGGCGGAGAACCTTTCTTCGGGGGTTTTCCATTCAATGAAATTCCTATCTTTGACTTTGGTGATGGAGATTAAAAAAAAAACTTACAATCTACAATTCATAATCCTAGTTTTGGTAGTAAGGGATTCAATCACAAGGAAGGATCTAGATGGTCAAGTCAAGATAGGGATGCAGACAAAAAGCAAGATCAAGATCGTGGTCGCTATCACTAAAGAGGTGGTAGGAGGCACCATGATGATGCTAGTTTTCCTACCTCTTCTCCTTCATCTTTTTCTTCTTCTGGTTCCAATTGTGACCACAAAAGATAAGACTGTGATGGAGTTGACTGAAATGAAAAAAATGACCCATGGGATCACAATGATCAAGGGAACCATCGAGAAAGACAAGATGAAAGATGTAGACATTCAAGAAAGGTACATCATCATGAATGAAGGGGTAGTAGAGGACATTGTAGGCACCATGATCAAGGCCTCAATGAGCCTCTACGTGCTACTCGAAGTATGCTTAATATTGTAGAGGCAGTAAGAATTCCAACAAGGCATGTAAAGGATAGTTAGATCGTAAGGTTAGACATCAACAACATTCCTCGATTTAAAGGAGGATATAACTCTGATATGCAAAATCATCTTCAATTTTTCCAAGATGCATGTGCCTTGCAAAACATAGAGAATGAGTGGTAGAAGCTTAAGTTATTCCCTAGGACACTCATCAAAGAATCAAAGAACTAGTACTAGTCCTTAGAGTTGGAATTTATCAAACGATGGAGTACCATGCTTGAGTTGTTTAATGATAAATATCAAATATATTCCAGAGTGTCCAACTTGAGAAAGAAAATCCAAGGATGGAATCAAGGAATACATGAGCCCTTGAATGTCGCCATCAGTTAATACTACTACTTGATGCACAAATGTCCTAGCCATGGTTATTCTCAACTGGACCAACTTGGCCACATTACAGATGGGCTTTGATAAAAAACAAGGAGAACCCTTAGTGTCTATGCCTAGGGGAAATTGTTAGAACTAAGTGTCTATTAGATACAACAATTAATTGAGAAATTAGCTAAAGAAGAGGGCAAACTACAAAAAAGAGAAAGTGTAGAAGAGTACAACCATGATCCTTCCATTCGCAAGAGGAAGGTTCGATTTTGTGATAGTGAGGACGAGTCCTTATTTGATGAGGGGATGAATAAGAAAACCTTGCCACTCTAGAAAGTTCAGTCTGATGAGGGGTGCAAGTCCCCGAAAATGTTTTGTGTCACAACAGACATTGTGCAATGATTTGAGCTTTCTATTACTTTCTATTTAACAGTGTTTCTATTATACAGTTTCTGCAGTATTTCTCTCAGCCTCCCCATTCTTTTCCTTGATGCATGAGATCAAATTTCTAAAATTCTAAAATTCTAAAATTCTAAAGTTTAGGCGTTATGTGCACATGGACCATAGTGCCATTTTCTTCTTGATGAATAGGCCAATGGTGAGCCCTTGTGTCATACGGTGGTTGGCAATCTTGCAGGAATTCAATCTTATGATGGTAGATTGAAAGGGCATTGATAATATGGTCGCTGATCACTTATCTTGGTTGCGATGGGATGACAAAGAAGAAGAAAATCCATTATCTGGCATGTTTTCTGATGAACTCCTCTTTGTTGCAGCTATAACTGAACAAATTCCCAATGAGCCTATCTTCTCACTCAAGAGATGCCACAAGGGTTGGACCACTGGAAGAAACAACAGTTTCTTCACCAAGTAAAACACTTCATGGAAATTAATAGACACCTCTACAAGGTGTGGACTGATGCCCTAGTTCATTGGTGTGTTCCTGATGCTGATCAATTGCACATTCTCCAAGATGCTCTTGAATGTCCTTGTGGAGGAAATTATGCTAGGAGATGCACGACCATTGAAATCCTGATGGAAGGGTACTGTTGGCTAACAATCTTCAGCGATGCTCACTAATGAGTGGCGAGGTATCCCTACACTCAACCATATGAATACGAGCGTCTCAGGCACGATCTGGTCGAACTCCAAGGACTAAGTGCTTACATGCCTTAATGGAACACTCAGGGTTAATCAATTGTTGTCTTCCCAAACTTACTTGTATTATCACAATTGTATGGTTAAGTAAGCTTGAGGTACATGATTTTTATAACTTTTATCTTATTAATGTCTTATGGTAATAAGGAAAAGGGACAGAGAACTAAGTGACTAACTTACATTAACTATTCATTAAGTAGGTTCTAATTGTCCTAACACCAGTATCTATTCCGACTTGTCATACACATCCTGAACCAGTGCAACACTGTTGGGATTACCAAACGCTAATCGTTACTGGGTTACCAAGCACTACATGCATGCTTGAAGCGGTTGTATTGAGTGCACTTAACTAAGAGGATCAAGGGTTAAGAGTGAAATTAATTAACTAGAAAAGCATTAAACATTCAATAAGAATGAATTACTAATTAGCTTAGTCTGCATGCTACAAGGTTTATCATAAATTTTGTCTTTATTACCGTACACAAATGTGTGCTCAGGTACATTTTTCTTGAATAAAGATCCTTTCACTCTATGACTCCTACTACGAGCACACAGAAATTATTCTAACTCTAGAATGGTAAAACTACAAGAGTTTGGCTAAGGGTCTAAGTCTAACTATCAGGAACAAAGGGCACCACCTCTTATTTATAGAAGATGAGGTAGGACGCGATATCGCGTGGCGGATGCGATATCGCATACGCAATATCGCAACTCATCATACCCCCATGACTGAATGAAAACTCATCCTCAAGTTCCTTACAAAATATTGGGAAGATATGGGATTATTAACTTGAATGACACTAGTGGTGAATGGGGTGACATGTGAATAGATCAACATTACAATACATGGCAACATTAATGTTCATGACCACAAGAGTGAACACTATGCACATTTACATTCGGCCTTATTTGGTAGCTGAGAGAGAAGAGAGAGAGAAGAAAAGAAGAAGGTGTGTTGCTACCAACGCCAGGATTTCACCTTCTATTGTCCATCCATAACCGCACCATCAATCTTGTTCCTTGCATAACTGTTCCAGCACCAATCCATCCTAAGTGTTTCCTGTAGATCCAGTCCATTGTTGTATGATTGCCATCTACACACACAACACGGTCACATATGAGCAAGGATAAGTAAATCACAATATAGTTGATACCTTACCTTAGTGTAAGGTCCATTGGCTAAGTTGTGATATGGCCAATGTGGATTCTGGAGATATAACACTGGTGACTACCCAAGGTGTAGGGGTTAGGACAAAATTGAAAAAATTGGACCAAGCAGGATCCCCATGACTAAGAGCGATCCTCCAGTAGTGATAGAATGGAAAAATATAAGGAATATGAAAGATGGAGAGAAATAAACAACAGAAACACTGATAAAATGGATGTCAAAAGTGGGAATGAACAAAAAAATGTTGATTGCAGAAATGTTTAAGAAAAAGAAGTTAACTGATGTACCAAATAGGAATGCCAGTGGGTCCTCCCCAAAGCAGGCTCATGTTCATTATGCCCTAACAAACCCACATTCAAAGAGTCTGTAGGCTTTAGAAATGTCATTCAGAAGCAAGAGTTAAAGTCTTAACCACAAGAATTTACCAAAAAAGAAAACAATGTATCAACCAAAATATAGACTACTAATATAACCGGAAATGAGTTGGAAAATGGAGAAAGAATGATGGAAAGAAGAGAATGGAATGGAGTCCCAAGAATAAGGTGGTGTACAGCCCCTTGTGTATTTATGGTTAATGTGACTGAGTAGATCCCATTCCAAATCCAGCCTTAAACAATCCAAATCCAGTGACTTCACATTAATACACTTGGCCAATCCATCCACTTGAAGTAATAGGAATGCTTTCGCCAAAGAGTCACCACTATTCCGAGGAAACGAGAAAGGGAGAAGTAAGAAGCGAGAAAGGGCCTTAGTTAGAGGAAACATATTTGTTTAGTTCCATAACCAATGCTTATAGCCTAGATGATTATTTTGTCTAAGGGGTATGCTTTGAATTCTCACTTTCTCTCTTTTATGTTTTTTTTCTCTTTTTTTTGGCTTGAGAACCATACCATGCAAAGATTTATTATTTTTATTTGCTTAGCTTCTCGATAATGGAGCAATGTCAGAATGGTAAGGAAAACTCAAGAAGAAAACATCCAAGAACNTGGACTCATTACCTGTTATATCAAAAGAACCATACCTTAGTATCAACATTATAACTCAAAGGTAAAAACCAAACATTAGCAATCAATAGAATACAGTTCATACCACCATCAGGAGCACTTATTAGGTGATGAACCTAACAAAACAAACAAACACACAAAGAAATGAAAAAGTATAAACGATGTTGCAAAACAAAAATAAGAAAAGTTAAAGAAATTTGTAAAACAAAAACTAAAAAAAAAGAACTGAGGGCCTAAAATGATCAGCAAAGGTGGCCATCTCCCCCATGACTGAGTTGGAAGGAGGAGATCCAAAATAATGAGCAGGGTCATCCCTTCTTAGAGGTATTATGTGCACTGGCCGTTCTAAGTTCATGGAAGGGTTTGGCTCATTGTGTACTGCCTGAAATCGTCGGTCTCTAGCTGGAAGGAAACAGAGACCGCAGGATCGCAGGACACGCACAGAAGACCCTACCTTCGCTTGAGGGTGAGCTGGAATGCACGAAGGTAGAGTACCTTGGGTGGTCCGCACGCGGATCAGACAAGGATTTACCCGCACGTATGCCGAAATCCTATACGCTGGGTTATGCTTAAACGACGTAAACGAGAGTGCAAACAACGTAACAAATGTGAACAGGGCGTAAATGTGAACGAGTGTAAACAGAAAAACGTGCAAGAAATGAGCATAAACTGTAAACAATGGTATTACAGAGTCAAAGTACAGTGCACCGGTCTAACAGAGTTGTGATGGAACACAAGGCAGACGAAAAGCCCCGGTGGATGTAGGGATGACTCGGCTGGTTCGCACGGTAGGCGGAGCATAGAGACTGTGTGCTTAGCGTACAGGACTGTCCAGCGTACAAGGGTTTTCAGCTTTGGTGCGCAGTGTAAATGTCTCTAGTATGCTCCGGGATGTTTGCCAACCGTCTGGATGAAGTGGAAAAGTGGGGTTTTTATACCGGTTGTTACGTTAGACTCAGGTTAGGAGACACGTGGTGCGTTGACCGGGTGCATACAATTTACAAATATACAACATATTACATTTGCTGGGCGTATACGCGGGGCGTATACACTACATCAGGCCGGCGTACACGCTGGGCGTATATGTTGGGCGTGCTGGGCATATACGTTGGGCGTGCTGGGCGTGTGTGAACTTGGGTGGAGATGCTATGGACGCTGGGCGTACACGCTAAGCGTTTACGCTGACAATGGCTCGGCGTATACGCCGAGCGTGTACGCTGATGGTTGCTGACTTACTTCAATTCTTGCTCTTTGGTGTTGTCTTCATTTTGTCATTGAGACTTCATCATCGAGTGTATGCATCTATAGTATCTGCCGAGCGTATAGGTTAGGCGTGTACATCGAGCGTGTAAGTCGGATGTCTACGCTGGGCATGTATGCTAGGCGTATACGCTAGGGACGTCGAGTGTATACGCTGAGCGTATGCGCTATTGATGTTGGGCGTATACGCTGGTACTGCACACTTAGTGAAAATTAAGCCTCCCCAAAGTGGCAATGTACGACACCAAATGTAGCCGTGGTTGTTCGTGGGTCCTAGGGACCTGCTTCTTGCTGGGGAAGTACCAAGCTCGAAATTTTGTGGTGTTTCATTGGCCCCTCTTTGTTGACGCTTCATAGAAAAACTGACAGATAAAATAAGACCCATGAACCACCTGTTATGCAAAAACGTACATTTTGAATGGACTCCGCAGTGCCAACAAGCATTCGATGACATTAAAAAGGCAGTTGCCCGGTTACCCACGGTTTATCCACCTCAAAACGATAAACCATTCTACATCTACCTTGCTACTTCGGATTCGTCCATCGCATCTATGCTTTGCCAGAAACGAGATGATGGAACCGAAGTCCCTGTATATTACTTGAGCCACGCATTAGTTGCCCATGAGAAAAAGTACAGCGATGTGGAGAAGTCATGTTTAACTTTGGTCTTTTCTTTAAGAAAATGGCGACATTACGTCTTCCATAACTAGGTTTACATAATTTGCAAGGACAATGTACTAAGAGCCATAACAGGGAATATTTACGAAACAAGTCGAATAGCCTGGTGGAAAGCCATGATAGCCGAGTTTGATCTGTACTACGTAGCGCAATCATCAGTTAAGAGTCAAGCTATAGTAAATCAAATGGCAACATCACCAACGCGCGACCGAGCAACTATAGACCCAGAGTTCCCAGATGAGAATATAAGCACCATAGACATAGTGCCCAATGACTACGATGCTATTTTGAACTTTGATGGGGCATCTACCTCTCGAGGAGGAAGTGCAGCTGCTGTCATCACCCATCCCTCCGGGGAGATCCGACCCTTTGCCTATCGTTTCGAATTTCCTTGTACGAACAACATAGTAGAGTATGAAGGTCTCCTTAGAGGCCTCATGGTAGCACTAGCTTTAAACATCACACAGCTTGTAGTCAGAGGGTTCTCGCAACTAGTCGTAAACCAAGTCACAGACGTCTATACATGTAAAGCCCAACATTTACAACCATATTGCGACTTGGCAAAACACCTAATGAGGCAATTCGAAAACATTGATGTGCAACACGTCTTTAGAAATGATAACACCATCGCAGATGCATTAGCCACGTTAGCACTAAACATATTTCCAAACATGTTCCACACGTTGCCAAGCTCCATAACCAGTTACGCTGAACCAATCACCGACACCCTCGACACGTTGCTGATTGCATCTGTTAGTTCAACACACGCGATAGAATGGTACGACAACATAAAATAATACCTTCTACGCAGCGAAACACCACGACATCTAACACATGCACAAAAAGACGCAGTGCAGAAACATTCTAAGCAATATACCTTGGTAGGGGACACACTGTGTCGTCGATCCTACGAAGGCATATTGCTAACATGTGTCAATAGTATTGATGCCCAAACCATTGTCGATCAGGTACATGAGGGACTATGCAGAGGACACATTGCGCCAAAAGCCATGGCAGCAAAGATCAGGCGCTTAGGCTACTATTGGCCACACATGGAATACGACTATCTCACCAAAGTCAAAACATGTCCCACCGAATGAGTTGCATACAACGCAAATCACATGGCCCTTTCAAAAGTGGGGGTTGGACCTCATTGATCAGATAACCCCCTCGTCTTCCCCGAGCCATAGTTTCATCATAATCGCAACCGAATATTTTACGAAGTGGGTAGAAGCTGCTCCCCTTCAAAAAACTACACCCAAACACGTGTGCAATTTCATTTTGGAAAACATTGTAACATGCTTTGGCATTCCCATGACAATCATCACTGACAACGGGCCACAATTTAGCAGTGCCGAGACCAAAGCCTTTTGTGAAAATTTAGGGATCAAACACTCATTTTCATCCCCTTACTATCCTCAGAGCAATGGACAAGCGGAAGCAACAAACAAGAAAATTATTACAATACTTAAGAAAATGCTTACCCAGAGCAAAAGAAACTAGCACGAGCAATTGACATACGCATTGTGGGCATACCGTACTATGCACTGAACTTTGACAGGTAAGACACTATACAGTCTTGTTTACGGTTCAGAAGCTGTTT
This sequence comes from Gnetum montanum, assembly GCA_015680685.1. Classification (NCBI taxonomy): domain Eukaryota; kingdom Viridiplantae; phylum Streptophyta; class Gnetopsida; order Gnetales; family Gnetaceae; genus Gnetum; species Gnetum montanum. The sequence continues at coordinate 168,714 of MNCI01036184.1, read as the reverse complement.
TACCTCTGGAACTGCAGGTACCATCTTTAAGGACCACACTTTCTAGGCTCCTCGACGACGAGCAAAACAATGATCTACGCATCGTTGATCTTGACTCGGTGGAGGAAGAATGTGTGCGCGCCCTCGATCAGATCTAATGGTACCAAAACAACAATGGCAACGACATCGGCTAACATCAACAAGCGCCCTATCAAAGAAGGTGACCTTGTGCTTAAAGCTGTTCGGGAACACCTAGACAAATTTTCGGTCAACTGGGAAGGGTCTTACTTGGTCATTAAAGCATTTGACAACGGAGCATTCAAACTAGCTGACAGGGAAGGAAACGAGCTTGCCAATTCGACCAATCACTTGTACCTAAAACCGTTTTACGTTTGAGTATAAGCTCAAGTACGCGAAAGTCCTGGGATCACGACTATAAACTGATACCACAGCTCGTCCTGGAATCATGACGGTAAACTGATACCACAGAATAGTCTTGGGATCACAACTATAAACTGATACCACAACTCGTCCGGGAATGATGACGGTAAACTGATACCACAGAACAGTCCTAGGATCACGACTATAAACTGATACCATAGCTCGTCCTGGGATCATGACGGTAAACTGATACCACAGAACAGTCCTGGGATCACGACTATAAACTGATACCACAGCTCGTCCTGGAATCATGACGGTAAAATGGTATCACAGAACAGTCCTGGCTTACGACTTAAAAATGACACCACAACTGTCCTAGCATCATGACAATAAACTGATCTCCCACAGTGTCCGCAATGATGATAAACTAGCATCCGTCTGGCATGACAGTAAACTACCACCGTCACAACCATTAGAGTCCGCTAAGACTATAAACTAGCTTGCCTCTTCATGGTCCGCTAAGACTATAAATTGGCACGTTCATCTTCGGCTCTTCACTCCAAGGCCATACTCATTCATCAGAATCACCGCATCGTTCACCGGCACACGATCTCATCAACATCGCCGCCATTCATACACAGTGCTCAGAATTCCCTCCAGTACTTTTGTTCCATCTGCAGCCATTTCAAATCTAAGCTCGTTTATTCACCCAATGGTTTTCTTGTTTCCTTGGAGTTGTGTTTGCAGGATGACACCCCGAAGTTATCGCACAAGAATGCACCTCATCGCAAGCAGCAAGATGGGACAATGTTCACAGCACGCATGACAAGTCTAAATCAAACCGTTCACTAGTACATCCCCATTCACCGACTCATTCCTTACTCGTTTACCAACACGTTATATTCAGTCACACCTCCAATACATCCAGTACACCCAAAACTTTGAGCATGCTGCCACATACTGTCGCACATGAGTACAAAATCAATGCAAAGTTTACAATTTCTTGCAAAAAAAAGGGAGCGAGACTCCTGGCACTTCCCATGTAAGCCCCAGGCGGGAAGGCAGTTGTTTCAAAACCAAGTACACATGTCCAAAATGGTCAAGAAGCATCTAGTTGCATGGCTTTGGATCTCCACCAACAGGTCCCCCTAAACATTAAACACGGGCCCTGTTCCTCCAAAGAATATAATACATCCTCCCGTGGCTTTGGTCTTGCCAACAAGTTCTCTTGAACACTAACTAGGAGCCTTGTTCCGCCAAAGAACGCACACTGCATGTCTGAACTTCGAGTTTGCTAAACAATGGTTATTGACAAGGACCAATAGGCCGCACACTCGAGCACCCCATCTCCCAGCATAATTTCTTAGGGAGTCACCAATCCCCACAATCTCTTTCCTCCTATCAGCTACAAATTTCCCTTTTTCGATCTCACGTACTACTGAACACGGTGCGATGACGTCTAGTCAAGTGGCAAGGAACAAAGTCTATATCAAGTTGCTTGTGGTGTTTTGTGCTTCTTTGTCGATGCTTCTCGGGTCGATTCTTCCAAGCGTCAACAAAGAGGGGCCAATGAAACACCACAAAATTTTGAGCTTGGTACTTCCTCGGCAAGAAGCAGGTCCTTGGGACCCACGAACAACCACGGCTACATTTGGTGTCGCACATTGCCACTTTGGGGAAGCTTAATTTTCACTAAGTGTGCAGTACCAGCGTATACGCCCGATGTCCCCAGCGTATACGCCCAGCATACATGCCAAACGTAGACATTCGACTTACATGCCTGATGTACACGCCTCACCTGTACGCTCAGCAGGTACTACAGATGCATACGCCCGACGATGAAGTCTCAATGACAGAATGAAGACAACGCCGAAGAGCAAGAATTGAAGTAAGTCGGCAACCATTAGCGTACACGCCCGGCATATACGCTGAGCCATTGTCAGCGTATACGCTCAGCGTGTACGCCCAGCGTCCATAGCATCTCCACCCAAGTTCACACACACCCAGCACGCCCAGCATATACGCCCAACGTGTACGTTGGCCTGATGTAGCGTATACGCCCAGCAGATATAATATGTTGTATATTTGTAAATTGTATGTACTCGATCAACGCGCCACGTGTCTCCTAACCCAAGTCTAGCGTAACAACCGATATAAAAACCCCACTTTTCCACTTCATCCAGACGGTTGGCAAACATCCTGGAGCATACCAGAGACATTTACGCTGCGCACCAGAGCTGAAAACCCTTGTATGCTATACAGTCTTGTACACTGAGCACACAGTCTCTACGCTCTGCCTACTGTGCGAACTAGCTGAGTCATCCCTACATCCACCAGGGCTTTTCGTCTACCTTGTGTTCCATCACAACTGCGTTAGACCGGTGCATTGTACTTTGACTCTGTAATACCATTGTTTACAGTTTACGCTAATTTCTTGCACGTTTTTCTGTTTACGCTCGTTCACATTTACGCCCTGTTCACATCTGTTACGCTGTTTGCGCTCTCGTTTACGCATAACCCAGCGTATAGCACTTCGGCATACGTGCGGGTAAATCCTTATCTGATCCGCGTGCGAACCGCCCAAGGTACTCTACCTTCGTGCATTCCAGATCACCCTCAGGCGAAGGTAGAGTCTTTTGTGCACGTCCTACGATCCCACGGTCTCTGTTTCCTTCCAGCCGGAGACCGACGATTTCAGGCAATACACAATGAGCCAAACCCTTCCATGAACTTAGAACTGCCAGTGCACATAATACCTCTGAGAAGGGATGACCCTGCTCATTATTTTAGATCTCCTCCTTCCAACTCAGTCATGGGGGAGATGGCCACCTCTGTTGATCATTTTAGGCCCTCAATTCTTTTNAGTCTCTTTCTTAATAATAAAACTATTAACAAATTGGTGACTAGGCATTTCTCAAACTAAGGAAGGACTCAAGGACTGAAAAGGGTGTGACTTCAAGGGGATTCGATGCATTTTTGTTGGCCATTCTCTTGGGTTCTTGGATGTTTTCTTCTTGAGTTTTCCTTACCATTCTGACATTGCTCCATTATCGAGAAGCTAAGCAAATAAAAATAATAAATCTTTGCATGGTATGGTTCTCAAGCCAAAAAAAAGAGAAAAAAAACATAAAAGAGAGAAAGTGAGAATTCAAAGCATACCCCTTAGACAAAATAATCATCTAGGCTATAAGCATTGGTTATGGAACTAAACAAATATGTTCCCTCTAACTAAGGCCCTTTCTCGCTTCTTACTTCTCCCTTTCTCGTTTCCTCGGAATAGTGGTGACTCTTTAGCGAAAGCATTCCTATTACTTCAAGTGGATGGATTGGCCAAGTGTATTAATGTGAAGTCACTGGATTTGGATTGTTTAAGGCTGGATTTGGAATGGGATCTACTCAGTCACATTAACCATAAATACACAAGGGGCTGTACACCACCTTATTCTTGGGACTCCATTCCATTCTCTTCTTTCCATCATTCTTTCTCCATTTTCCACCTCATTTTCAGTTGTATTAGTAGTTTATATTTTGGTTGATACATTGTTTTCTTTTTGGTAAATTCTTGTGGTTAAGACTTTAACTCTTGCTTCTGAATGACATTTCTAAAGCTTACAGACTCTTTGAATGTGGGTTTGTTAGGGCATAATGAACATGAGCTTGCTTTGGGGAGGACCCACTGGCATTCCTATTTGATACATCAGTTAACTTCTTTTTCTTAAACATTTCTGCAATCAACATTTTTTTGTTCATTCCCACTTTTGACATCCATTTTATCAGTGTTTCCGTTGTTTATTTCTCTCCATCTTTCATATTCCTTATATTTTTCCATTCTATCACTACTGGAGGATCGCTCTTAGTCATGGGGATCCTACTTGGTCCAATTTTTTCAATTTTCTCCTAACCCCTACCAGGCCGTAACTGGATTAGAAAATAGCAGTTTACGACCGTACCGGGCTTTAAGTGGCAGTTTAAGGCCTTACCGGGCCATAGGTGGATTGGAAGATGGCAGTTTAAGGCCATACCGGGCCGTAGGTGGCAGTTTAATGCCTTACCAGGCGATGGCGCCCGGGATGGGGTCCACGGGGCACCAAGATGTAGTAGTTTTCATTTTTTTATATTTTTTAATAATTTTTAAATTATTTTTAGGCAAAGTTTAGTAAAGAATGAGCAAAAAGGCACAAAATGGTAAAAAGGAGTGACGGCGGCATAAGTGGCAGCGTAAACGGCAGTGTCAACGTCAGCGTCAGTGGGGCGCTATATAAAGAAAGGGGGGGTTTCATTTGTTTCTTACTTTGGATCGAGCGTAAGCGGGAGTGCGCCCTGTTAAAGCGTAAGCGTAAACTGCTAAAGCGTAAGCGTAGACGATCGTACTTGGCGTAAGCGTAAACACGCTTGTGAGCGTAGACGCCGAAGAGTGATCCTTAGCATAGACGCTCGTCACTAAACCCCAACGTAGACATGGAGCGTAGCATTTTCAGGCGTCAGCGTAGATGGTTCTTCTCAGCGTAAAAGTGTGCAATCGGAGTAAAGGAGACCGAGATGGGCAAGGGGAAAGAAGTGGAAGGCCAGGGGAGGAAGGGCCTTGACTTGACCTTTGCGGAGGAGACTGAAGCCATGCTGCAGGGCCTGCCCAGGCCAAAGATCCCGTCATGGCCTGTGACATCCCATAGGTAGGCTCTGATCCCTGCCTCTTATTATTTCTTTGCTTCTTATTTCTTTTTAGCGTAGACAGTCTCGACGTATACGCCGAGCATGGGGGTTTTCAGCGTAGGGGGTTTTCGGCGTATACGCCGAGCGCAACTTTATGGCGTAAAGTGAATTGTCAGGGTGTAATCAGTTTTATCAGCGTAGGTAATTTTCCTGCAATTATGTCAGCGTAAGCCACGGCGTCATGAGTTCCTTATGCATGAGGTTTTGTCAGCGTGATTTGTTTGTTTTATCGGCGTAAATTCTGTTTACTGTATATGCCGAGGGTTTGTTCAGCATATATGCTGTGCGTGCACAGTTGTCCTTACATTGTAGACTTGTTTATGTTTCTGACATAGACTATTTACGCTAGAAGCGAACTTGGACGTATACGCTAGGGGTTTCTTGGGCATATACGCTGAGCATACGAAATTCGGGCAACAGCGTGAAATAGTTCATTACCGGCGTATACGCTGAGTTAGGCAGCGTATACGCTTAGTGTACAGCGTATACGCTGAGTCTAAGTTGCATAGTACGCTAAGTGTAAACAGTTTCATCGGCATATACGCTAGTCTACGGGGCGTATACGCTAAGTGTAAACAGTTTCGTCGGCGTATACGCTGGTCTACAGGGCATATACGCTGAGTGTAAATAGTTTCGCCAGTGTATACGCTGGTCTAAGCGATGTATACGCTAAGTGTAAACAGTTAGTAAAAATGTTTTAGATTTAAGTGTCGATTTATGATGTAAACTTTTGTTTTTCGGGCTGTTTTATGGTAACGTCGTGATTGGTTGCAGGGATAGTAAGTGCTTTCTCCTCGTCGTTGAGCTTGTTGAGGTCTTAACATGGGTTGGCCCCGTTGAGGATGGGGAGGCTCCCCCGGATCTAACCGTGGATGACAACGGGGTTTGGTTTAGGGAAGGCGCATGTGGATTTTTGGCCTTCCTGTTAAACAATTTCAAGGTGGCTATCTGGTCGAACTTTGACGAGGTGACTGCACGGAGCGTGCTTGAGGAAATGCTGTCGGGGGCTGCAGAGGATGTCATGGTTTTCATACAAGACATTGACGAGGGGCCTCTTGTTAACGAGGATGGTACTACCCACGGGCCCCGGTCTACACGCCCATTAACGCGTGTGTGGGCACTATTGCCGCGAGGGTTAGACTACCTCAACAATACTCTGTTCATAGCCGCGTGTGCGCACACAATATTCCAGAATCCTCCTGGGATAGTGTACCGAGTGGATAGGTAGGACTATTTAAGTTTACTGTTTCCTTTCGCCGTTTGGTGTTTGTGTTTTTTGTTTTGACATATATTTGTTTATAGACCGAAGACCAACCCGGACGGGACATTGATTGAGGATGAAAGACTAGCTCTTGCTCGCACTGTCGTGGAGGCATTTATGATAGGCCCCACACTTCGTGGAGTCGTTCTAGGTCAGACAAAGGGGGCGATCATCAATTTTCACAAGCAGTTCTCTAGAGCATTTGCGCTGTGCAAAGCTCGTGGGTGGCTTCATGAACACTTGTCGAACAACGGGCCAGTCTTCCCTCGTGACTTTGGCAGCACCTCTAAATCCACCGCTAATGGTAAATGATAACATTTCCTAGATATGTTAACGGGTTTGTTCAACTGTTTTGGGTTACGCTGATACCACCATTTTAAATTGCTTTTACAGTTGATGTGCCTTCTGGTGAGGATCTGATGACAACTAGACGAACCGAGACTACCTTGTCGATGAAGTTCAGAGGGGTGACTAAGGCTCAGAAGTGGTTGCGTAATCACGCTCCTCCATCCATCGCTCGTTGCCTGGATAATGCCGGGCTCATGGAGCTTTTTATGACCCCGAGTGCTGACGTATCCATTGGGGAGATGATTGGGATTGTAGACTCTTTTAATGAGTCTGTCTCATACTATAGCACCTGGATTAAGGGTGTGAAGGTAGTTTTCCATCTGTCACCTGAGTTCTTTTCAAAATTATTTGGCATACCGGCAGATGGCTTAAATGTAGTATTAGACAGAGCCCATAAAGAGCTCTAGACGGTTTAGGAGTTGGAGGATTGACTAGGTGTGGCCAAGGGTGCCAAAGGATCCCTGATGCAGGGGAAGGCAAAACTTGTGGAAGTGAACGAATTATATCCCCTGTTCAGAGCACGGGTATTCCCTAAAACTCTTTCCCAGGTGAAGTGTCTTGGGGTTGAGGCTGTTCGTGTCATGCAAACTATCTTGGAAACGGGCATGCAATATAACTAGGCACGATTTTTGTTGTCGGGCATGCACAAGGAGATAGTGCGATTGCGTTCGAATGTTGAGGCGCAATCCCATTTCACCTTCGCATTCTTCGTCGATTATCTTCGTCGTTTCGCCGAGTTCCTGGTAGTTCGCGCAGACAACAAGTTTGTTCTGTGAGATCGAGGTCAAATATCCCGCCTGTGGATCAATCACTTGTTTGAGACAACTAAATCCCAAGATGCACCTGAAGGCATTGATGAATTCGTTTCTATTACTATAGGGGGATCATCTGGCGCTTCAATCCACACACGTGATAGCTTGGGATTGGAGCCAAATGATGTACCCTACACTGCTAGAAGGGCAGAACGAGTTATCAAGGAGACCGTTGGCCAAGCCAAGTCAAAGCTCAAGAGGCCTGAATGCACAACTGAGGAAGTCTCCGGTGTGAACCAGCCACGCGTGAAGCGCATATGCTTCAAGATGCCTGGTAAGCGGATCCTGCCTGCTTATTGCTTCATCGTTTTTGCTTTGTTTATAACTTTTACTTCAATCGCTTACGTGTATTTGATGTTTTTGGCTTGATTTTAAAAAAAAGTGAGGAAACAGGCTTTAGAGACTATCACCAAGGAGGAGGAAACCAACACGGAGAAGAATAACGAGGAACATATGGAGAAGAGCTAGGGCGGAGGAACGGAGGAATTAAAGGAGAAAACCACGGAAACTGAGCCCCTGGACGACCAGGGTAGTATCGATCAAGTGTTCCGCAGGTTTCTTCAAGGAGACCTAGATTTAGGCGCTCCCCCAGAAGGTGACGGAGGGCACGGTATGTTTTTCCTTTTATTTCGTTTCAATTTCTCCTGTTAGTTATCATTTTTGTGGTATTTTTTATTTTTGTGTTTTTATCTTGTCCAGATAAAGGCAGCGAGACTAGGACGGTGCGTTTGGATGTACCGATGAAGACGGCTCCCCCGGAGAGGACCGCTGAGGTTAGTTCATCCCGTATCCATGAGCCATTTACTTGGTCTAAAATGCCAAGCAAAATGGATTTTGTGGCTGGACTCGCGGAGGAAGTTGCTGAATGGATCCAAGAGGCCCACCCTGACATAGGTATAAATTATTCAAAGGCTTGGAATTTCACATCTTGTTTATATTGTCCTAACATTTGTATTTTTTGCATGTAGGTGCTAAATTGAAATGGGATCACTCTGAAGGAATTAGCATAGAAAGTTTAACCACACTTTCCCCAGAAATGGAATAGGTGCCAAGGCCTATTTACGATGGAGTTGCAGAAGGCTTTGTGCACAATGCTAAGTCATTATGGACCTGTAGGCGGTCCATTGAGCAGCTGTGGCTACAGATTCAGGCAAAAGAAAGGGAAGTCTCTGAATTGTCAATGGAACATGAAGATCTGAAGGCTCGGTATGAGTTCGCCGCTGCTAGGCTGAGCGGTGATCGCTCCTGGTGAACGTTCGAGGTTACATACACAAGATATTGGAACCTACTGAATCTTCATGCATCGCTGACTCGGAGAATGGCAGAGCGCAAAGCCCAAATTGATCTCTTGAACCTTAAATGCCAAGATTGGAAAGCCTTCGCTTCCAAGGTTCGTAAATGGGATCAGGATGAGAAAAATCACAAACATTACTACAAGAAGTCGTTAAAAGAGGTGTCTATTGAGAAGCGACAACTAGAGATGTTTGTGGAGGGTTTGGGTTTGCGGTCTGCCTTCGACACTTTTGCTCAAAATACAACTGTGGAAATGGAGTCGCCTACCAGGGTGATCACAACTGCTTCTGAGGAAGTGTCGGTTGGCGAATTCCGTCTGAAACGTCCTACCTGGTCAGCTGTCGACAAAGGAAAGACTTTGGCAGATGTTGACTTAGGCCTGGATGGGACAGATTGGGCCAGCATTTCAGAAGAAGAAATCCTTCGTCGGCTGGAGTTCGGCTTAGGGGGATCTCCTATGGTAAGCGTTTTGTCCTTATGAAATTAATTTACTGAATAGTATTTAAAACTTTGACATTCACTTATTCTTATGTTGGTTGTTCTTTTGGTATTTTCAGGATGAAGGTGGCGATGATGCTCAAGAAGCTGACCCCAGTGGAGCAGGGGCCCCTGATGCTGGTGGATCTAAAGGAAATGACCCTCCTGCCCCAGATGTTTAGCATTTTAATTTTTAAGTTTTTATTGTTTTTTTACTCATACTTGGGGAATTGTAACTTAAAAAATTTTGAGATGGACGAAAACAGTTGATACTTGTAATTGCACAACCTTGCATGTAAGAAATTTTTTGTTGATTTTATGTTTAACTATAAACACGACACAGAAATGTAAGATGTTTTGGTTCATTTTCTATTTTAAGTGCGATGCAGAAATGTAATTATAAGTGAAAACCAAGTACTAGTTTATGGCCATTTCGGGCCCCAATGTAATCAGGAAATATTTTGAAGGATGCGGATAGATTTATCAGTCGACCGATCCTTGTTGATCGTGGCTAGTTTTACGTCTTTGCGGACATGATAGTTTAGCGTCATCTCGGACAAGGAATGTAGTGTAATAATAATAATTTTTTTCTTGGTTTTTCGATTTATCGTAGTTTAACGTCATTTCGAACATGTTATAGTTTAACGTCGTTTCGGACTAGCGTATGTTGATATTATTTGAGTAATTTTTTGATTTTCTTCTTTTTAATGTTAGGCGATGTGTCAACCGGTACAATTCTGTATTCAACGTCCCCTTTGCTGATTACGTTAAATGGTAATTCAGCCCAAGGGACATTTGATGGAATGGCTTCTGTGTCAGTGTTTTCTGATGTTTTGATATTTGGCGGGGGTTCTGTGTTACTTTCCACTTGAGAAGTTGTATGTACAACGTCAGATGCAGACATTTCTGTTCTAGGTGGGTCTTGTTCTATGTTCAAAGGTTTATTGCTTGCCGGTGAGTGCGCATTTTTATCATTTCGTTTAGGCTCTTCAAGTTCAACCTCTGAGCCTTGGTCCATGTCCACGTGTGATGAGATAATAGGTGTACCGGCTTCCCCATGTATAATGATTTCACCACCTTCATAAGGCAGGTGGATCTCCTGGTGTACAGGGGAGGAGACAGCTCTCAGTTGGGCCAACTAGGGTCTTCCCAATATTAGGTTGAACCTGGGCATCTCATCGACTACTAGGAAGTCGGCAGATGTAGGGAACTGGTCTCCCGCTATGAAATCTAAGGTTATTGTGCCTTTTACCATTACGCGTGACCCGCTGAATGACTTTAAACATGTAGTTGCGGTTGGTTTAATTAATTCAGTAAGCCCCAATTGTTCAACGATGGGATATGGTACAACATTTGTTGCGGCCCCATCGTCTACGTGGACCCTATGTATCTTAAACTGGTTAGTACGTATCGTTATGAACATGGGGGCTGTTGTTATTTCCCCTATTTTCTTGTCCACCTTGATATTGTCATCATGGAAGCTTAATGGTTTAAGAGTTATCCCGTGAGGCGAGTACATCACCGCGTGAATGGAGGGTTCATTTGGGGGCAAATCCTCGCTTACCGGGATTGACGTTAACATACGTACTAAAGCTTCCCGGTGTGTTTGGGATGTTAGGACCAAGTCGTACAAGCTTAGTGAAGTGTTATTTTGTTTCAGTGCTTGGGTGACTTGTGTCAAGGCCATTGCGAAGTCTCTACTGTTGGGGACCTTTTTGTCGGCGATGACTGGGTCCATTGGGCCCAACAGTCTTATTTCACGTTTTGTCGATTTGTCATTCTTGTTCGGCACTATCGTTTTACGTGGTTCATGTTTTTCAAATGATTCACCTTTGTTACCTACGCCCGGTTGGTTGTTAGGTGACGACATAGGCACAGAGTTAAGTGGAATGGGCCTAGGTGGCCCTAGAGCTAACCGTTGGTGTTCCTTTTCCACACGTTCCCGCGTAAGCCTATCTGCTAGGCATTCTCGTGTGTGGTGTGGAGGTCGGGCTGATCTTGGAGCCTCGGGCTGTTCTGGGACTTTACCACATATGGAGTTGGGTGGGGTTGCGGTTGTACCGTCGGATGTGATTGGTTAGGAGGCTGGCCAAGGACCCTAATGATGTAGGGGCTAAGTTTGCCTTGCGCTCATGAGGTGGAGGTTTGGTAATCATTAGGAGTTTCGGGTATCCTAACGACATATGGGGTTGGTCGTGGCAGAGGTTGGACCTCCGCTATTGCGATCGCGAGCGGTACTTGGACTATGAAAGGGGCAGGCCGAGTAGAAGGGGTTGATGCAGTTGAGGGGATAATGGGAGGGACACGCACTACGTATGATTTTTTACGCGTCATGATGTTGGATGTGGGTATGGCCGAGGGTACTCGGATGACGTACGGTTGTTGCGGGGCACGTGGTGGTTGAGGCGCGGGCGTGGGCACAATGGGAGGAATCTGAACTACGAATGGCCTACTAGGTGTTTCCTATTTATGTTCGTGGTAGATAGTGTTGATGTTGAGTATTTCGGAATCATCATCGCAGTAGATTGTATTGATGATGTACGGTGCCTCTTTGGTGTTCAGGGGATCTTTGTACATCCCCATGGCTTGATTCTACGGTTGGATCGGGTTGGCCGCGTCAAAAGTGATTTGGCCGTCATCGATCATTCACTGAATATCCTGCTTCAAGGTGAAACAGTAATTCGTACCATGCTCGTTGCGTTGATGGTAATCGCAAAAGCGATCCATTCTGAAGCCTTTGGGTACGGGAGGCTCATTTGGTGTTGCTAGGCTTGGGTTCTGTACGAGTTGACAGAACCAGTCGTGTCTCTAGATGGCCGCAGGGGATAACTGTTTATGTTTCATTAGCCCATCCTTCAGGAGTTGGTCGAAGAGCTGGGATGGCTTCATCAGCAGAGGCGTGTATTGAGAGGGTTCTTTCCTCTTGAAATTTCGCGTACGGTTTGTTGGGTTCTGTTGCGATGATGATTCTTACGCGGTTGTGGGGGTTGGTTTATTGTAGTTAGTAGGGGTTACGGGTGGTTTGTTTTGTTGTTGCACCCCTGCTATCACCGCTATAGTTGCCTTAGCCTTCTCCTTATCTTTTTTGGTTTGTTGATTCTTAAAGGCTAGGTATGTAGGGTCATGGCTGTTTTGGGCTGCTTCTTCTATGTTTTTAATTTGTACAAAAGCCTGCTTAAGATTACGCACGTTAAGGTAATACAGCTTGGATTTAAAGAAATCGTTAACAGCTCCCTTCAGGATCGTGAGCAAGTATGTTTGGGAAATCAGCTCGTGTAACTCGTTGAGGGCGGCGCTCCACCTCTAGATAAATTTCTGCACAGGTTCAAGTGGTGCTTGCTTGACCTGTATGAGGCTATCCAGGGTGGCCTGGAGTTTCAAGTTGTACTTGAACTGAGTCATGAACTGGTGTAATAAGTCTTCCAAGGAGAAGATGGAATTCCTTAGCAGGGCCCGATACCAGTCAAATGCCCTCCCTGCGAGGGATATGGAGAACACTCGGAGAATGGAATGGGGCCATGCCTGGAGTAGCGCATATTCTAGCCTGAACGTTATAAGATGTGCATTAGGGTCCGTCTCCCTGTTATACTTGGTTAGTGTTGGTAAGGAGATGCCTTTGGGCAAGGTTAAGGGTGGGACAGACGAGCTGATGGGATCATCGTGGTAGAAATCCACTACCTTCAGCTCCCCATCCACGACTATTTTGAGGCGTTTTACCTCGTCAGTTAATTCTTGCATCAGTCTTTTGGCATCTTCCCAATCTTGGGCACTCGGTAACATGGCAGCTTGAGGTTGTGCTATATTATACGGGTTAGACTATTGGACGGTGGGTTGAAAGGCCGAAAGTTGTGCGCCCG
>MNCI01036184.1:135558-146094 GCA_015680685.1 Gnetum montanum | reverse complement strand
TTGTTTTCATGTTATTAATCTTTTTTAATTTTTATTTTATAGTATCGTTACTATATTTATTATTTATTGAATATCTTACATTTTCTTCTATTTTATTTGGTGTGATTTTCTAACTTTTTGTTAATAAGTGCCAAGTACATTAGTAAAGTGTTACTTGATGGTGGGATGTACTATTTTTGTTATTTAATTGTTGGTGTCTAGTTTTTGGTTTTGAATTTCATTATGAATAACTAGGACATGGTTTCTTTTTCATTAATAGGTAGTGAGTCAACATCCACCTATCCACAAACTTTAAGGTTTTCCTTGTTTTGGAAACGTGCAGTCCCTTTTTCATTAATAAAATTCTAATAAATTTGTGACTTTGGTAGTTTCCAGAATTGGGAAGGATCCAAAGGTTTGAACAAGGTGTGGCTTCAAGGAGATTTGTTATTTTTTGTGCCTTTCTGTTTTCTTGGGTGCATGTGTATTTTCATGGATTTCTTATAGTTCCATGTTGACCAACAAAGGAAGATGAATATGTCCTTGCATGGTGTGGTTCTCATCAGAAAACAAAATGATGAGGATTCAAAGCACACCCCTTGGACAAAATAAATGTAAGTGTCTTTACATGGTGTGGTTCCTATTTCAAAAAAAGAAAACCAACAATGAAAATTCAAAGCACACTCCTTAGAAAAAATAAATAGGCTATAAGCATTGGTTATGGGACTCATCTCCTCTAACTAAGGCCCTTCCTCACTTCCTACATCTCCTCTAATAAGGAATGGTGGTTGTTTTGTGGGAGCACTCTTGTGTCTCAGGAGATGGACTGGTCTTAGAATAACAATGCGAAGTCACTAAACATGGTTGGTTTTGGTATGGAGTAAGGATGAATTGTATCAAGTCATTTAACCACAAAATCCACAATGGGCTTCATATGACCTTAATTAGGAACTCCATTCCACTCTCTCTCTCTCTCATTCATCTATGCTTTCTGTATCTTACCTCATTATCGGTTTCTTTCGAGTTTTTGTACTTAACCTTTTGTAGTCATTAATCATGCACAGAGCCCACAGACTCTTTGGTTTGAAGTTATGCAAGGGCATAAAAGGCCATGCTTTCTTTGGGGAGGACCCACTTGCATATCTTTTGGTTGGGTTAGTTAAGTTCTTTATCCTTAGACACTTTTACAATCAATTTCTTTTTTGTTTACCCCATCTATGACATCCAATTATGCACATCTTCATAACATTTTTTAGTGAAATTTTTTTTATTGTTGTGAATTCTTACACCCTCTTCAAATATTTTCCTTGTGTTAAACTTTTTCAAATTTAACAAACTACTTATCTATTTTACCCTGTTTTTCAACCTTCCTACTACCACTACTAAAGGAATCAATCTACCACAATCACAACCTAGCCAAGTGTAACCATCAACAAGATAAGGCATTTAATAGTTATATGTTACACATTACATACTAATTCATGATTCTATGGTGATTGCAGTGGCAAGAATGGATTGGAGGTAGGCCTATCTTCACTAAGGATGATGTAGTAGTACCATACAATGAGGATAGTTCATGATCAATGTATCTCTTCTCCCTCATTCTTCAGCTACCACGAGGTGTTGGATGTCAGTGTTATCTAGGGTATTCACTTCTTTTATCATGAACATACCATTTTGTAAAAAATGTAATTCTGTACATTTGGGCACTTAGAGTCAATCTATTTTATCTAAGTTAATTTGTACGTCAATCAATAATCCCATACCTACCCAATATATTATGTTGTAAAGAACTTTTTCCTTTTCTTCTTCACTTGAGGACGAGTTTTTATTCAGTCATGGGGGTATGGTGAAATGGGTTTTTGTTTGCTTTGATGTCAAGTACGTGACGTTGCGTACACAATATCGGGGTTTGGGTTTGATGTCAAGTATCTAATGTCGGGGTATATATCCTGACCTATAAATATGGTGCTTAGGCTCCAATTTTTGAGTAGTTTTCAAGTTATTTTTTAATCAGAGTAGCAAAGCTCTTGCTATTTATTTTCCTCAAAGTTAGAATATTTTCTGAGTGCCTGCAGAAGGAGTTTAAGTGTGTATGGTTCTTTGTTCAAACACTAATGTACCTAAGCACAGTAGTGTGATGGGAATAAAACAAACTCTTTTGAAAATCCTTGTAGCACTGGGACTAGATTAATGTTTCTCTTAATGCACTTTACTTTACTGCATTTCAATTAAGCAATTTATTTCCAGCAGTTAATGAACGCAAGCACGACCACTTCAAGCATACATATGGTACTTGGTAACCCAACAATGCTTAACATTTGGTAGCCTAGTAGTGCTATATGTGTTTAGGAAAGTGGGATGGTTACTTGTGTTAGGCTAGATAGGCAATAGCGAATTAAATTTTAAATTACTCTACTCTTCATTCTTGTTGTAGGCGATCAAATCTATAAAACATAAAAATAAGAAAAATCATATACCTTAATTACACTTAAACCATACCCTTGAGCCTCACAAGTATATTTGGGAATACAATGAATGTTCACAACATCCATTTCACTTCCTAGAAGAGCTAGTGTACTAGATAACTATAGGTCCATGAAATTTGACCGGATTGCACATAATTCCTTAGTTATTCGTATGGTTGGGGCATAGGGGTACCTCACTGCTTATCATTGGGTAAATAGATTTTATATATGTATATATTCTATATATATTTTATGTATGCATGTTTAATAAAAAGGTTTTTTAGTTATGTTTTTCTTTCTACATGCAATTGTGTTTGGATTAGGTTTAATTGGATATGTATGGATGTGGGAAAGGCCGATACCATCAGAAGTAATTTTAAAATTAGACAAGTAAATCTTTCTTCATAAAAAAAATTGGGAGAAATTAAATTAAAGTTAAGGGTTGACAAATACTAATACAAGTATTTGTCATATACTAGCAAGGGGCAAGGGTGTTATTGGAACTCCAAAATAATTGTAATATATATACACTCTAAGATATATAATCCAATTAGAACTTTATAACGTAGTATTACCCACTAGAATTGAACCCTCGAGTTGAAACTTTCAAATCAAAAGTTATATATTTGCAAGGTAGTTGATGAGTGGCAAGGTACCCCTACACTCAACCATACAAATACGAGCATTACACACGTGATCCGGTTGAACTCCATAGACTAAGTGCCTACACGCCTCATGGAACACTTAAGGTTAATTATTCGTTGTCTTCCTAGACTTACTTGTATTTGTCATAGTTGTATGGTTAAGTCTGAGGTATGTGATTTTTATAGTTTTTATGTTTATCTCCTATACTAATGAGGTGAAGGGTGAAGAGACTAATTAACTAACTTTAACTAACTAACTAAGCCTTAATTAACCTAGCATCAGCATCCGTTCCCACTTACTATTCACACCTTGAACCACTGCAACCTTGGTTACCAAACACTATTTGTTACTGGGATCACCAAGCGTAACGCATGTGCTCGAAGCGGTTGTACTGAATGCACTTAACTACGGGAGAAGAGTTGAGAGAGATTTAATTAACTAATAAAGTAATTAAATGATAAACAATAAATAACAGTAAATAAATTCCTAATTAGCCTAATCCATGCACTGTAAGATTTATCCAAGAAGTTTGTCTCTATTTTCGTACACAAACTTGTGTTTGGGTACAATATTTGCTCGAATAAAGATCCGTTCACTTTGGAGTTCCTACTGCAGGCACATGGAAATTATTCTATCTTTGGAGAGGTAAAACTACCAGAGTTTCACTATGGTCTAGGCCTAGAATGAGAAACAAGGGAGAGCGACCTCATATTTAGAGACTTGGTGGCACACCGCGATATTGCGGGGGATGATGTGATATCACGTACGTGATATCATAGGGGATGCAATATCGCGTATGTGATATCGTAGGGGATGCGATATCGTGGCAGATGTGATATCGCAGCCCATGCGATATCGCATCCCATCATACCCCCATGACTGAATAAAGACTCGCCCTTGAGTTCCTTACAAAATATTGGGAAGGTATGGGATTATTGACTTGAATGGAACTAATGGTGAATGGGATGACATGTGAATGGATCATCATTACAAGACACAACAAAAATGGTGTTCATGACAACAAGAGTGAACACTTTATACATTTGACATCAAGCCTTATTTGGTAGCTGAGAGAGAAGAGAGAAGAGAGAAGAAGTTTGCTGCTGCCAACACCAAGATTACACCTTTCGTTGTCTATCCATAAGCACGCCATCGATCTTGCTCCTTGCATAGCTGCTTCAGCACTGGTCCATTCCAAGTGTTCCCTCTAGATCCAATCCATTGTTGCATGATTGCCATCTGCACACACAACACAGATTTATATTAGCAAGGGTAAATGAATTTCAATGCAGTTGATACCTTGCCTCAGTGAAAGGTCCATTGGTTGAGTTGTGGTATGGCTTATACGGGTCTAGAGATATAATCATGGTGACTACCGAAGGTGTAGGGGCTAGGAGAAAATCGAAAAAATTGGACCAGGACCCCCATGACTAAGAGCAAACCTCCAGTAGTGATAGAATGGAGAAAGAAAAAGAACAAGAAAGATGGAGAAAAAGAGACAACGATAACATCAATGAAATGGATGTCAAGATGGAAATGAACAAAATAGAATGGATTGCAAAAATGTTAAGGGAAAAAAATTAATTGATGTACCAAATAGGAATGTTAGTGGGTCCTCCTGAAAGCAGGCTCATGCCCTTAATGCCCTAACAAACCCACATTCAAAGAGTCCATAGGCTTTGGGAATGTCATTTGGAACAAGAGTTAAAGTCTTAACCATAAGAATTTACTAGAAAGAAAACAATGCATCAACCAAAATATACACTAATGATACAACTGACAATGAGGTGAACAAATGGAAGAAGAATGATGGAAAGGAGAGAATGGAATGGAATCTCAAGAAGAAGGTTGTGAATAGCCCCTTGTGTGTTTCATGATTAATGTGACTTAGTAAATCCCATTCCAAATTCGGCCTCAAACAAACCACATCCAGTGACTTCACATTAATGCATTCGACCAAGCCATCCACTCGAAGTAACAAGAATGAATCCCTCAAAGAGCCACCACCATTCTGATGAAACAAATGAGGAGAGAATGGGAAGCGAGAAGGGCCTTAGTTAGAGGGAACATGTTTATTTTAGTTCCATAACCAGTGCTTGTAGCCCAAGTGATTATTTCGTCTAAGGGGTATGCTTTGAATTCTCACTTTTTTCTTTCTTCTTTTCTTCTTTTTCTTCTTCTCTCTCTCTCTCTCTCTTTTGTTTTATGTGTTTATGCGTGAGAACCACACCATGCAAAGACTTATTATTTTTATGTGCTCAACTTCCTAATAAGTGGGTAACGTCAAAGCAGTAAGAAAACTCAAGAAGAAAACATCCAAGCACCCAAGAGAATGGCCAATACAAATGCATCAAGTTCCCTTGAAGTCACACCCTTTTCAATCCTTGAGTCCTTCCTTAGTTTGAAAAGTATCTAGTCACCAATTCATTATAGTTCTTATTATTGAGAAGGGAACTGTATAGTTCCAAGCCAAGAGAGACCATATAATTTTGTGGATGAATGGATGAAGTGGAATCATTGCTTGTCATATCAAAAGAAACATACCTTAGTATCAACATCATAACTTAAAGGTAAAAACCAAACATTAGTAATTAATGGAAAATAGTTCATACCATCGTGAAGAACACTTATTAGGTGAAAAACTTACAAGATGGATAAAATATGCACACACACTCACACATAAAGAAATGAAAAAGAATAAACGATGTTGTAAAACAAAAACAAGAAAAGTTAAAGAAATTTGTAAAACAAAAATGTGTAAAACAAAAACTTAAAAGAACTGAGGGCCTCCAATGATCAGCATAGGTGGCCATCTCCCCCATGACTGAATGGAAAGGGAGAGATCCAAAATAATAAACACCTATTTGAATTTCTTAGAAGTATCCAACTTCTCCCGATTGATGTTTTCAAGTTAAAGGGTGGAAGTTGGCGACACTCATATTCCAATGTGTCTATGCCTTCATTGTGGGTGTGAGTTGTTCCCCCAGTTTGTCCCATGCATGTTGGTGGGTTACTCTTTCGATTAGCTATCAACCATGGGGTGTCCACTTGTTGTGTGGTTGCTACATACAGGCACCTTTGTATCTGAGTTTCTAGGGCATACCAGTTGCATGCAGGAGATGCTTAGCATTCCTCCATGTCATCACTCTCTGAGTCACTGTATGTGATGCACAAAACTTTCTTCTTCTTGATCTTTCCATAAATGTTTACCTTAGATATTTCTAAGAAAAGATCACGAATCCCTAGGCACATGTCTATTATACTCAACCATGCCCTTCCCATTATAATTGGAAAGTCCCCTTTGTTGTTGTTGACTTCTATCACTAAGAAATCAGCTGGGTAAGACCAACCACACACAGTGGTAACAATGTCCTCCACCAATCCCAAGGGAATGGTGATAGACTGGTCAGTCAGCTCAAGTTGAATATTGCTCTTCTTAAGTTGGGATAGGTTCCAGGCTTGATACATTTCTCGTGAGATTAAGTTGACTCTAGAACCTGAGTCAAGAAGAGCCTTATGAGGTTCATTCCTAGCAACTTGTAGATAGATTAAGGGACTCCCAGGGTTAGAGAATTTCTTGGGAACATGGCCTACCTTGATCCAGTTAGTAACGGTATGTGTTAACATACCCGTATGCGTTAAGCCCTGTTGTTGGTTTGAAGGAAGCTCCGAAGCCTTGTATGTTGGAGGAGCGTGCATAGACTCAACCGCTTGTGGTTGTGAGAGCTTGCTTGGGCTTTTGGTTCTGAAGAAATGTCTTTTTTTCTTGCGGTTATCAAAACCAGCACCGGGTTGAAGGTTTATAGCTCTTGTAGAATTACATTGCTGCAGTTGAGTGGGGAGTTCCCTTTGCATTGTTGGAGCAAGTGGTAGTGGAACTACCGGCATAAGAGTGGCGGATGGATTTGGAGGATGGTATGGATATGGAGTGTCTCTCGGAGGAGAAGGAGTCCTAAAATAATCCTGAACTTGGTAGTGCCCATGTGGAGTTGTGTGACCCATAGAGTCACTTGGATAAACCGGCTGCTGCACGTAATAGCCATAAGGATTTGGTTGCCGATAAGGGTATTGTTGTCTAGGCAGTGGCATCCCCCATGACTATGGGTGTTGCCACTGCTGGTGTTGCCCGATGGATTGTGGCGGAGTTCCACTTAGATAATATGTCAATGGTCGGTGGAACTCCCTTGGGTTACCTTGGGGATAAGGTAACCTTCGAGGTGCTTGCCGTTGGTTAAGTATTGGGTTAAGTGCATACACCCCGAACTCTTGTAGATGTGAGATGATTGGGAAACATCTCTTAGGATGCTCATATTGGCAAATCTCACATCCACTGTCATTGTCTATGTTAGAATCCACAACCTCATCGGCCATAGTCATTTTTCCCTTACCCTTGTTACGTGCATGGCCTGAATTTCTCCACTTTTTCTTATCTTGGTCACTACTTCGTTCCTCCTTAGATTCCTCTACGATTTTTAAGAAAATTTTAATTTCACTATCTAAGGAGCTCCATATCTCATCTACCTTAGCTGATACTTCTATTGTGAGCTTTTGAAGCGGCAAGGTTTTTCTGTTCACCAACTCTTCGAGTGGTGACTCATCCTCCTCATCACAAAATCTCACTCCCTTCTTCCGAAGGGAAGGATCACAGTTATATTCTTCCACGCTTTCTCTTTTCTGTAGCTCCCCTTCTTCTTTGGTTACTTTCTCCAACAATCGATGAATTTCATGGGATCTAAGTTCTGATAGTCTCCCTTGGGCATAAGTCCCAAGGGTTCTCCTAGTCTCATGTCTTAGCCCATCTACGAGGTGGCGTAGTTTATCCTATTGTGCATAACCATGGCCCAGGCAACAATGTAGCAATGCATAGTATCGGCCCATGGCAGCATCCAAGGTTTCATGGGTACCTTAATTCCATCCTTAGATCTGCTTACGCAAGTTGGACACTCTAGAGTACATTTGATATTTATCGTTGAACAATTCTAACATCGTACTCCACCTCCTAATGGTTTCCAGCTTTAAGGATCGGTACCAACTCTCTGCTTCCTTTATGAGTGTCCTAGGAAACAACTTTAATTTCTACCACTTGTTCTCTATATTTTGCAAGGCGTAGGCAGCGTGGAATGCCTATAAATGATTTTGCAAATTAGCGTTGCATCCCCCTTCGAAGCATGGGATATTATTCATATCTAATCTTTTGATCCGACAATCTCTTTGATGCCTTGTAGGTATTCTAACTGCCTCCATTATATCTAGCATACTCTAGGTTGCAAGTAGGGGCTCGTCATGATCATCTCTTTCATGACATCTATGATGTCTACATTGTTCCCTACTTTCCCTTTGTTCATGCTTTGATTCTTGTGAATGCCCTCATTCCCTTTCTTGACTCTCTCATCGAGGTCTTTCATCTTGTTTACCCTTATCCTCACCGTTATGCTCTTTGTGGCTATGCCCAAATGTGGCTATGCCCAAATGTGGAAGGAGAGGGTGAATGATGTGATGAAGGAGAAGAAGAAGGCAAACCATCGCCATGACGATGTTTCTTACCTTCTCTTCAACTGCTATGGCCCTGATCGTGATGACGATCTGAATGCCCATCTTTGTCATGTGTTTTTCTTCCCTTAGTGAATAGTTGGCATTCACGGGTCAGAACCAGGGTTGTGTATCATGGAGCATAAGTTCTGATACCCCACCTCCTCACCATCGTTAGGAGGGGGAACATCATTTGATAAAGAACCTGTTATAATTGGTTCACCATCTCCAATTTCGCTTAGGACGTGCAGGACCCCTTTGCCCTTCAACAATGTATGGTGGCTCTCCTACCGTGAGTCCCTTAGTTGTAGGATGATAATCCCTTATGTCTAAATCACCTACAATGTATTTAGCGTATAGCTGTGTCATGCCGATCTATGCAAGAGCACGGAGGAGCATGTTTGGGACTGAACGACCTGGAGGTAACACTATGTTACCTTGCAAGTCTCTCCATTGCAGCTGTTCATCTTGATGGAGGATAAAGGTAAAATCGTGTATATACTCATCGTTGATGAGACACAATTTGCATGAGTTGTGATATTGCATCCCATGCAATATCGTGTACGCGACATCATGTCGTCCCCTGTGATATCGCGTACGTGATATCGCAGTCCGCCGCCATATCTATAAATAAGAGGCGACACTCCTCTTATTTCCAATCCTAGGCTTAAAGTAGGGAAACTCTGGCAGATTGATCACTCCAGAGATAGAATATTTTCCATGTACCCGTAGTAGGAGTCCCCAAGTGAACGGATCTTTATTCGAGCAGCTTTGTACCTGAACGCAAGTTGTGTACGGCAATAAAGACGAGCTTTGTGGATAAACCTTGCAGTGCATGGAATAGGTTTATTATATGTTATTTATTACCTACATTAGCGTGGCATGAGTACGACTTGATTACGAGCATTGATGAATGTGTATGGCTAATCAAGGAATCGGCTGCTCATCACGATTAGTCTCTCTCACCCTCAACTCCTAGAATGCAGAAGGAGTACGACTTGATTACGAGCATTTACGAATGTGTATGGCTAGTCAAGGAATCGACTGCTCATTACGTTTAGGCTAGTTAAGTGCCTCAGTACGACCACTTCGAGCACGTGTGTTACGTGTGGTAATCCCAATAACGATTAGCATTTGGTAGCCACAGTTGCATAGTTCAGGGTGTGTACGGTAAGTGGGAAAAGATGTTCACGCTAGTTAATTTAGACTTAGTTCATTAGTTAGAGTTAGTTAGTTTCTCAACCCTTCACCCTTTAGCTCAGAAGACATAAAACAAAAAAGATATAAAAATCATGTACCTCGTACTTACTTAACCATACACCGTGACAAACACAAGTAAGTCTGGGAAGACAACGAATGATTAACCCCAAGTGTTCCATGGGGCGTGTAGGCATTTAGTCTGTGGAGTTCGACTAGATCGCGCGTGCTATGCTTGTTTCATATGGTTGAGTGTAGGGGTACCTCGCCACTCATCAATCGTGATGAGTATATACTACCCGATGCTGTTGAGGAATTGGCGGATCTCGGTTATGTGTGTTAAACTGCCAATTATTTCTTGTATGATCCCTAGGTGGTGAATTTCGTTTGTTCGAAGAAGAAGACATTGTTATTTTATTCAGTGTGCTGATTAACCGTTATATAAATTTTTGTTTAATTAACCTTAAGGGTTCGTTTAAGCTCCCAACGATGTGGATAATCTCCTATGTTCTACTTAGCGCACAAACACTTACTCCCCGAAAATGATGCCAATGATGAGTGGTGAGGTACCCCTACACTCAACCATACGAATACGAGCGTTACATGCATGATCTAGTCGAACTCCGTTGACTAAGTGCCTACACGCCTCATGGAACACTTAAAGTTAATCATTCATTGTCTTCCCAAACTTACTTGTATTTGTCATGGTTGTATGGTT
>MNCI01036184.1:121556-135488 GCA_015680685.1 Gnetum montanum | reverse complement strand
GTAATGCACGTGCTCGAAGCAGTCGTACTGAATGCACTTAACTACGGGAGAAGGGTTGAGAGAGATTTAATTAACTAATAAAGCAATTAAATGATAAACAATAAATAATAGTAAATAAAGTCCTAATTAGCCTAATCCATGCACTACAAGGTTTATCCAAGAAGTTTGTCTTTATTTCCGTACACAAACTTGTGTTCAGGTACAATATTTGCTCGAATAAAGATTTGTTCACTTTGGAGTTCCTACTGCAAGCAAATAGAAATTATTCATAAAACTGCCAGAGTTTCACTACGGTCTAGGCCTAGAATGAGAAACAAGGGAGAGTCGCCTCTTATTTATAGACTTGGCGGTGCACCGCGATATAGCGGGGGACAACGCAATATCGCGGGGGATGCGATATCGCGGCCCATGTGATATCGCATCCCATCAGTAGTTCATCTTAAGGTACAACCACTCAGATTAGTAATTAGACAGTGAGGTGTTAGCCTCGTGGTACAGGTCTTGGCCTGGTAACCCCTGATCATAGTTTTGATTCTACTAGGTAGCACTGAGTTATAAACTTCTATAAAATCTTGGGGTGTACCTATGTTTTACTTATTTTGGGTTCCAACACCCACATACTAGTAATTAAAAATGCATCTTGGTCCTTACTTTAATTCAAATAACAAGTGTAATTATAGAGGTAATGTTATTAGAATTCTAGTAGAGTTGCTAGTGACAATAATAAGGTTGTGATTAGATGGAATTAGGAATTTGCATGCTAGCATGCATGATGCCTTAGTTGTAGTAAAATTTCATAACATGTAATCATATTCCATTATGTTATAAAAGATATTTATCATCAAATACTGGCTTCATGGATCAAAGTCACTTAATAGATTATAAATTACTTTATTGGGTCACTTGCCCCTCTAGCCTTCATTTCATGTCGGTATTCATCCTATGTTTGAGAGGACCATCCAATGTTGTGTGAACGTTTATATTCCATTGGAACCTCAAAACTCTTCACTATGGCCATGATGACCATGGTAGTTAGTGCTCTCACATTGCTTGCCATGCTCATTAACCTCCTATGGTGGTACCAACACTCTTTTGTCATTCAAACACTAACATTTAAGAGATATAGACCATATTGACTCTAATCTTTGCTCTATGATCATTGTTGTGACTCATGGTAGTAACTATTATAGCAAGTATTATGTAAAGTGCATAAATAGAGCATTGCTATAAGGTAAAAATTTTAATGCTTACTTTTATACTTTATGAATAACTTTAATATACTAGATTTTTTTGTAGTATATAGCTATTCATGATTGCTTGCATGAACATACTAGAGTATTTTTTTTTGTAGTCATAATTATTGGAGGTTGTGTCTCTTTGTAGAGTACCTTAACCTATAAACAACTTCATAACCATTAATGTCAATTTTCTCTAATATATCTTATGTGGGACTTGGTTGCTCTGAACTCTTTCTCTATGTTTCCTCTAAACTCTTCCACTAGCTCTAGAACTTGACTTTTAATAGTCAGGGCTTCGACATTTTTTGGGAAACTTTTGATGCTTGGTTTGTAATATGTGAATCATACTCATGATTGCTTTCTTGTTTAGTAGTTCTTATGGATGATTGCTTTCCTTCCTTTTGAATTGCTTTCTTAGTTTGCATATTTGTATGTGCATTTACATTGAAGTTTTCATGTCATCTTTACTCTTACTCAACCTTTGTCCACATGGTATTGTGAATTTGGGATATGAGTAGTATTGATACACAATTGTACTTCTCTTAATGGGTTCTTCTTAACCTATGCATAGTACGTGGGTCTTAGTTGAACAGTTTATATTTCTCGATAATTGTTGCAACTATTCACTACCTAATATCACTAAGTTATAAATTTAAAAAAAATACATAAAAGGAAATTTGAAATTGGTTTGATAGATCTAAGGGGTCTAGTGAATGTAAGTAAAAATTTTAGTTTCAATTTCACTATTAATAAACTCTTTTATATGAAAACTAATGATTGTATACCTTTAGTGTAGATAGTATGCTCCCAATTAAGTAATATAAATGTGATTTCTTTTTTAACTATTCATTTTTTTTTCATTATCAAGTAAAATTACTGCTTATTTTTTATGTCAAAAGGGGTGGGTAAGAGTGTGAATGCCCCTCCGTTAGAGGTTCCCCAATACATTATCCGGTTTCAAAGCGGTTTGATGTGAGAACAATCGCGGTTCATGCTCGAGGATAGGGTATCGCATTGCAGGAGATATGCAAATTTTGGGAGGGACACGGCGGGGATACGGTTCCATTCTTTCGCCAATCGGGTTTGGGGTGGATACCTACAGAGGCTTCTCCAATATTGGAAGTAACTGTTTAGTTGCGGAGCCATTGAGCTGAAGGTCCGTCAATAAGTTTTTGTGGGAAAATGCAGTGAAGATGAGCTTCAGGGCGTTTGGATTTGTAGGTATGAAAGATTTTTGTTTTCTGAAAATCCTGAGCAGTTGCCTTGTAGTGCAGCAGTTTTGATTTTTGAATGTGTTAGAGCTTCCATTTGGGGCTACCTCTTACAGCAGCAGGCAGTAGTAGAATTCACACACTGAAGAGCATCAGTGGTATCAGAGCGTTCGGTATGTTCATCCCGTATGTGATCGCCGAAGTCATGTTTCTGTCAATTCTGTGTTTGTCATGGGCACAGGGAAAAACTGAAAACCAGAGGGTGCACTCTTGCACAGTCGTCGTATCTCTTGCAACACAAATTCAGGAAGGATAATTTCTGCTCGCGTTTATTTAGATGTTTATCTTGTACGATGTTTTCTCAGAAATGTTCGTGCAACTAATTTGGTAGCTTTGAATGGGACTGTGATCAGGTTTATAGTCTGGAACTTAATCCTTTTGAAAACACTTTTCATAATCCCTGCCATGGATAAATTCCTGAAATCCAGTTGTCTGCATCCCATCACTATCAGTACATGGGTAATCCCTGGCATGCCGAGATACCGACAGATTTTTCGAGACGCTGAGCAAAGGTAATTGAAAGCGAATAAGAAAGTAAGAAACTATAAAAGAGATGCATGAAACGATCAGTAACGAGACTGTTTAATTCGTTTTTATTAAAAAAGAAAATTCGGTACATTGAATGCATGAGATGAAGTTTGCACAAAATTGATCTCTAAGATCCCATATCGTTTACCAGCTAAATTCCCAGACCCTCTACATTGAAGCAACTTTAATTCTTTAAACATCCAATTTTCTGGAAGGCGTTTAATTTGTCTCCTTCCAATGTCAAGTTTGGACGGTGCTGAATCCCATTTTGTCATCAGTACCCGGATGGGAGCCCAGCTTTCCGTGGATCACTGACTGCGATCAACCCGCTCATAATTCCCATAGGAGGAGTTTCAAGCTGGATCAGCTGTGTTATGGCACCAATGCTAATACCCTGTAGCTTATGACCTCGTCTCTTTAAACCTGCCAGTACTTTAGGAGACACCTCAATTTTTTCTCCGAGAACGGTCGTCCAGTTTTCGTAACTAACCACGTTTGGTATCAACTGCAATCATTTGGAAACCATCTTCATTAACGCTGTTTTTTTTGTTCCAAGTTATTTTAGTAACAATACAGAGTGATGATGATCTATATGTGCACTGATGGTGAGATGGCAGAGTGAAGAAGAAACATTAAGAATACGTCTCAGAAGTTCTCAAAAGTTACCTGATGGTAAAGACGTGCTGCTCTGACAGCTCGAAAAGGCCCCATTTTCTTCCAAAAGGCGTTCAGAAATACTTCGATCGTCCCAGCAGGTATATTGCTTCCTCCACTTGCGCCAAGAACCGCTATTAATTGTCCATCCTGCCAATACAAATCCATTGTCTTTCATGACCGTCTAGATACAGAGGCAGCATGTCTTGAACTTCAGCTTACCTTTGGCCAACAATGAAAGCTACATTTCATTATTAATGAAACTGAAATTGGAATTTTAGACCCGCTGGATTATTAATTTCAATTAATTATTTGATAAACTATCTCTTGAATTATCTAGCTCGAAATAAGATGACCATTGAAATTGGGAATTAGAATTGCCTTCAGAACAATTGTGGGAGTCATTGAAGACATGGGGCGTTTAAATGGCCGAATAAAGTTTGCAGGGGCCGCTGGTGGAGAATCCGCAGAAGTTGTCTTTGATGGAATGGAGAAATCAGCCATTTCATTGTTGAGAATGATCCCCGTGCTGGGGGAAAGAAACCCGGATCCAAAATATGCGTTTACCGTAGTCGTCATAGCTATAGCATTCTTATCCTTATCTACAATGCAGAAATGGGAAGTGCCATGTTCCTCAACCTCATTCCACCTACATCAAAAATTTGAAAGAGTGACAAATTTCCCAGCAGCACAAATGGGGAAATTATTGGCAAATTAAAACGGCCTACTTGAACTTACTTGAGACCATAATAGGCAGGCTGAAAAGTAGTATTGTCAGCTATGGTTTTCCGAAGCTGGGCAGCAATAGCTGGAGAAAGCATAGCAGATACAACTTTCTTCACATTCACGAAGTCTGGATCACCCAGATTGTTCCTTATGGCATACATGTGTTTCAGTGCTTCTATTGTTCTATGTATGCCTACAATTCCCTTTACTGCTGAAGTACTGTTATAGCTGGCTAGAATGTTCAAGACCTTGTGTGAAGTACGGTGGGTGCAGTCAGATTCAGAGCAAGAATAAAAAAACCCATGAACTGCACTGAGAAGAATATATATATATCGAAATTCGAAATGAACGAAAGACAAAAATAATGAACTTACAAGGATAAGACCAGCACCCCCTGAAGAGGGAGGCGGCATGCCCAGAATCGTGTACCCCATAATATCTGCTGAGAGAGGCTCTGTTCTGCTGACTTTATAATTTTGCAGATCACTCATTTTTATGATTCCTCCAGCCTTCTGGATATCGCGGACCAAGTTGAATCCAACAGAGCCATTGTAGAAGACTTTAGGTCCAAACCGAGCAATGGCTGTTAATGTTTTTGCCAGCTGCGGGTTTCTGCAAATTTCCCCCTTTTTCAGAAGTGTGCCATTGGAAGAAAACACCTGACGAAGCCCTGGATCCTGCAAAATTTTAGGGCTGCTGGAGTCGATTTGATACGCAAGGTAAGGTCCGACGGGGAAGCCGTTCTCGGCCAACCTAATTGCAGGTGTTATAAGGCTTTTCCATGGCAGTTTTCCATACTTGAGCCAGGCACTGTACAGTCCTGCGAGTTCCCCTGGCACAGCTATGGAGAGAGGACCCTCTGATTTTGCCGCAGCATTATTGTCATACATGTTCTGCCGACAGGGTGCATGCAGTGCATTATAATTCACAATGAAATCTAACCATCACGTAACCCAACCAAATCTAAATGTTAGATAACAGAAGCACATTTCAATGTTCATGTTTCTCAACAAGCCATGAGGACAATCGATGGGTAGAATTCAGGATTGCTTGAAGAAATTAGATGAAGTTTTCTAATGGTAACGCAAATATTGTTTGGACATTTCATCTCCAAGTACTTTACCAACGCATAACAGAGACCAGAATATAACTCTCTAATCACCAGAATTGAGCATTACAGTCACTGCATGGCATTATAGATTAAAAGATTGGTCAGCAGGGTCATTTTGTGATTGAAAGTATCTGGGAAACAAGGCTTAAAGGTCATTATCAAACATGGAAGGATTCCACACCATTGCAGATAATGGTTCAAGTACGTTATATTGGATTTCCATTTCCATATTTTGTGGTGGTCTTTGGGTGTTACAAAGATAAGTGCGCAATCTAAAATTAAGCCAAGGATTTTGAGAAAGAAGCAGCCGTCACATGTTAATAGTGTGCTCATAAAAGAAGATATATTTTTGGAAAATTTTTATATATTGTAGAATATTGACTTGTTAAAACGTTAACGTCTTTTAAAAATGTTAAAAGCCAGGAATGTTCAGGTGGATGAAGAGCCGTCAAAGATCTTATTAAAAAAAATCACATCGATAAGTGATAAGGCAAACGAGATCATGATTTAGCTTATCAGAGCACAGACCACAGTTCGTAAAACATAGTTACTTTATTCCAATTGATTGAAGTAATAGAATATCCAAAAAAGTAAGCCCCACCTGACAGTGGAGAAAAAAATTGACCCCATAACCTTTCAATTGGGAGATAGTCTTCTTTGCCACTGTCCTATATCCATGGGTACTTATAAGCCGGATTGTGATTGGCAATAGTTTGTTATAAATTTCTAATTTGACTATCTGTCTTGACAATAAATATTATTAAAAATAATATTTCAAGTTTAAACACCTCAACGTGTAGAGGGTGTGGTCAGCGATTTTTCCCTGAAAGTGCTGGGAACATTTTTACCCTGTAAACCAAGAATCATTTAACACTTCTTCTTAAAACAACAAATATGAAACTAATCTAATTAATCTTTGCTGACAGTAACAAGCAAGAAACTAATTAATCTCTGCTACTGGTAGTACTATACGACTATGTTAGTACAAATAATCCAAAAACTGATTTAGCTTCTCATTATGCTTGTCATTTATGGGTTTCTACATTTGGAAAAAAACAGTCAAAGAGATATCAAGCAACCCTATATCTTTTAACAGTTGCTGAAAACGTGATAGTTTAATGTTTGCCCCCATTTTCCGGTGAAAAATGCACAAAAACGTCACACCTCTAGTATTCTAAGACATGGAAAATCAGCACCTTTAGCGTTGAATTTTAAAAGTAAATACAGATGAAGGCTAACAAAAATAAACATTAAAATCATTTCGTGCATGTATGCGATATACATAATATATTTTAATCTCTTATTTTATCTGCTTACATCAATTCGATAATAAGCCGCTGAAAAGATACGGAAGCATTATGCGCCGTTGACAGACAAACAAACATTACCAAAGAAACACTGCAATTTCAGTTCATGTTGAGTTTCGGGTGCTTTCGTTGGAGCCGCCACGAAATAGGCGTCTTTGATCACGTTCATAGACTATGAAACATATACAGTATTGCATTGTAGTGATCTGTGCTGTTACCCATCTCTGTCAACCTTTGTTCATTTTACTCCTCCTTAATTTGTTGTGTTTGTATTAACCTTCGATTCCCAGATTTCCTACAATCGTATATGGACAGTAGGCAGGGCTCACACTATATACTACTGTACCTCAAGTTACCATTCTCATCCAAATTCCTGACACATCTATGACGAGGAGATCTTTGATGACTTCCGTAATTAGTCATCCATTTTTTTTCTTTGGGCGATTGAAACAAATAACTCTATATCAAACAAAACCAATTTAGATTTCAGAGGAGAGGAGCAGTATGTTGGAGTAATACCTGGGAAGCTAAAGCAGGGGCAGTCTCGCGCATGTTGTAAGCGTGAGCGAAACCAGAGGAGGAGGAGGAGGAGGAGGAGGAGGAGGAGGAGCCTTCTCGCAGAAGCATGAAAGAGCCTCCACCGATTCCACTTGACGCTCCGCTAACAACGCCCAGACACAGTGCTGTGGCAACCGCAGCATCCACGGCATGTCCGCCATTTTTGAGAGCAACCGTCCCAATACGCGAGCATTCTCCAACATCCGACGCCACTGCACCATTCCTGGCAACAATGACTCCCTCATCATCATCATTATTATTGTAATCTTTGCCTCCATTACCACTACTGCAGCAAAACCCCAAAATCAGAGCAACCAGCACCACTGCAACAACTACTTTTTGCGCACCCATCTCTGCAAAGTATTAGTCCTTGTATAATTTAATCCCAGCCACAAACAAACAACGCGTTCAACAAGATGAAAGATGAGTCAGAATGCTGCTCTGCACATACTACAGCGCTGCCACATGGACGAGGAAAGAGGCAGCAAGCAAGCTAAGGTTTGGCAGCTACACCTGCGGTGTTTGTGAATGGTGCTTGCCCGCTCAATAGAGACAGAGAGAGAGCTTTGAAAACTCTATGGTCCGCTCTCTCTCTCTTATTCAAGATTTCAAGCCCAGTTTCTTACGCGATTGTGAGCTTTAAAAAATTCTACGGCCCGTAGATTTGTCTCTCTATTATATTCAACATTTCAAGCCCAGCTGCGTACAGGATTGACCATTCACGATTGCCCGCCCTTATTATAATGTTAGACGGTATGGCACCGAGCAACGTTATTGGTACAACATTGTAAAATTACGTAAGCAATTTTGTTTTAATGTTCTAATGCATTCACTGAAATCTTCCAACCGGACATTATCAAGCTGGCATGGTATAATTTCATAGATGCATAATTGCATATAGTCTGGATGGATGCTATTTTTTTCCACCCTCCACCCACCATGACGTGCAGTGATGGTGTTTGAGGATTTCATTTGGACACTAAAAGGTCAAAAAGGAAGGGTGCACTTACAAACTTTTGTGTTTTGGGGTCATACATTTCGTGCTTGAAAATTTGCCGTGTACCCTTGTCCTTCTCTGCAAACAGTGACATTGTGCGATTTCTGCATTGCACACTAAACCATGTGCATAAATAAATCGTCACCTAGATTTATCTTTTTAGATTTTTAGAGGGTACGTTTAAATCGGTAAGCCTTACTGCCGGACAATCCATTGTTGAAACTAGGATTGTCGTTTTAAATTTTCATCCGGACGCTGCCTGAATGCTGCCCGAACCATTGCCGTTGAATCATTGAAATATTATTAATAATAAAAAAATATTGAACTTTTAAAACAAAAAATTGGAATATAAAAGCTTTTAGAGCTTCAAAAATCTAAAATCTCTCTGCAAAATAAATGTCTACTCCTGCGACGTTACCGTGCAATATCAAAACCTCTTAGCTAAAAATGCATGAAAAATTTTTGTAGCTAACCTTACCAGCGAGAAAACTGGCTATGCTAAAATATTTTGGGCGAAGATACTTTTTCCTTAACAAGAATTCTACTCGGGTTACATATTTTGGATGTGTTACATCTCATCTAAAGATATTAGGTATCGTCATACCATACGCTTACGATAAAGACATTATGTATGGTTATACACTTACGATTTAGACATTACATGTTGAGTCTCGGTGGGTTGTTGGGACAAGTTAATGTAATATAAATTTATTTTATATGTTATGAGACTTCATTTTATGTTACGATTATGATGTCTTTACATGCTAAACTAATGTGATTATGTACACTAGCCCTAGACAAGTGAGGTTGCTAGCAAGGGTGTTGGACTAGGGTACAAGAGCACCTATCTAATATGTCTCTATGCTTTATGTGTGATTTCGGCATTTAGGCATTTGTACTATAGCACTATGTTGCATGATGTTTGGGTGTGGTTTTGGCATGTGAATATTTAGTGTGTATGATAAGGATCTTGTAAGTTCAAATGGATTTTGATTTAAAGTTTCGTGTGTGTTTGTTACACATGATTAAAGTTTATGACATTAGGTGCAAATGAAAAAAATAAGGATAGCTTATGAAAGTCGTTTATAAAATAATAATAATAAAAAATTAAAAAGAAAGAAAAAGGGAACTCATGTTGGTGAGAAAAGTGCATAGTTGGTGTTTGTTTATTTTATACAAAGCATAAAGTGAAAGCATAGGTTTTATGTTTGTTGTCTTTTTTTACCCATTGCCTCACCAACGCTTGCCCATAAAAATTGGGTTTTGGATATTTGTTGTTTCTGTTCGCATTAACAGAAACACATAGGAGCCTATTCTTTCATTTTTCTTTCTTCTTTTCTTCTATTTCACATTTTTCTACATTCTGAGCTTTGTGAACAATTTTTGCTTGCTTTGAATCTGGATTTGGGATTGTTGCAGTCATATCTATATGGGTGCAAAACTTGTTGGGAGTGAAACGGAGTCCTGCCAATTTTTGAGGGTTTTCTACTTGTTTTGGCCTTTCTGCCCAACAATTTTCATTGGTGGGTTGTCTTTACCTTTTCCTTATATTTTTGTGCTAAATCAATGTATATGATTATGTGATGTGGGCATGTGGGGTGGATAGTTTAAAGATTCAGCTTAGACATATTATTTTGTTTATTTCTTAAAATTGTCCAATTTTGGTTACAAATTGTGTATTAATATATATGCGATGTATGGTATGATGTGGACTTGTAGAATATGATATGTGATGTTGATGAGACTTGTATGATTGGAATATGATATTTGCAGGGCCTATTGGGACATGAGCGTTTTTTGGAGTTCCAATCCTTGCTTGAGATGATTAAATATTATTAAATATTATTTTATTAATCAAAATTTGAACATGCATAACTTTGTTTCTAAGAGTTCAATTTAGGTAAAATTAGTGTCGTTAGGATCATTTTGGAAAGTACATTCTAATTGTGGAATTAGTTTTCTCTTTGGGCATATATCATTTTGAAGGTTATTATAGTGGTTGTCTGTATGGAAGTATATGCTATTTGAGAAATATGGTATTGTTCTATCATATCGAGGTATTCATATTATTTTGTTGAATCATGGTATTATTTTCATTGAATGACTATAATTGTTAAGGGTGGATCTGTGTGGTTATGTTTGTTTGGGTGTGTTGTGCTTATGACATGTGTTGGCTTAAGCTAGTCAAAATATGTACATGTTTTCATGACAATGCTTGTGATCGTCATTGGCAGGTGGTGCTAGCATAAGGATATGAACTAGTTGGTGATGAGGCACCTTAAAGTAGTATGGATTGACCCCCACTATGATGCATCGGTGAGGCTCCTATCTTAGGCCTCATCCTAAGAGTGGGAGAGCATAGGTGTGTTCATCCCTATGGCTGGTATGTGGCATAGGTATGTTTGTTCTTATCGCCAGTCCTTTAAAAGGCTAGTGGTTATAGGTCACAAGTTGATGAACCCTATCACTAGTTGAATAAATAAAAGACTAATAAAAGACCTACAAGAAATGTCTATTATGAATACTCATGGCAACATTTCACATGCTACATTGAGCACGGATATGCTAGCAATGACATGGGCTATGTATATGATAGTATGGATTATGATTGTGTGTATCATGGACTGTTCACAATCTATCATGGGTATGATGACATGGGCAAGATAGATGATGTCGAATCATTGATTTATTTCTGATTGTATGATAGTATGTTAGCATTATGGGTGATATGGTGTGTGTATTGTTTTGAGCATGCGTAAGACTAATAGTTGTTGTAGGTTGCCATGTACCACACTCCTCTCCTCTAGTGCAGCACTTGTCAACCATTTTGCAAGGGAAGTGTAAAGGCTTCCCACTCAGTTGTGTACTGACTTTATTTAAATTACAGGTGAAAGGTGCAGGAGCCTAGACAAGCATGAAGAGGGAGAATAGAGGAGGGAAAAATCTTCAGTTCTTAATTAATGTCTATTTTATGAACAATAATATGGAATATGTATTGTTGTATGCAGTTCTCTGTTCTCTTATATATATATGATGATGATGTTTATGTGTTTTTTTGTATTTTAGTAGAATGAATTAAGGTGTATGTTTAGTTTTTGGTGTGGTATGAAATTTCTGTGTAGTTTGACCTTCCTTAATATCATGTATTCTATACATTATTGGTTTTTAGTTATCATGCTTCCATTCTAAGATTACTTGATTTGAGGCATCACCTTGCCCTAGCTAGGGCAAGGTGTTACAGGATGACTTCAAAATATGAAAAGAATTCGACTTACAATGGAAGATTAATTTTTTTGCACAACTAATGTGATAAATGAAGTTTTAATTTTATGAGATGAAGTTGAATGAATTCAAAAGATGAAGAAAATTCTGTTTACAATGGAAGATCAAAAGTTTTGCATAGGTCTAGTGTGTTAAAATCTTCTAGATGAAGATACTTAGCCAAAGATTCACTATGCTAAAATTTTTTCAAAGAGGTAAGATAACATGTTTTGGATAAAAATTTTGTGAGGTTCATTGAATATCTTAAGAATAAGACACTTTCCCTTTTGTAACAGCCGATATGCTTGGCACATTATTTTTGGTGCATTGGTTGAAAATGGAAATGGAAATGGAAATGCTTAATTATATCTTTCTAACATCACAAAGGGTTTACAAGATAAATTTTTCTTTTTTTATAAGCTTCAGTATAGTCATGATGAGTCTTGAACAGCTCATCAAGAATATGACCCAAAATTGACACCTCTAGGTTAAACAAATATGATAAATTTTTTGCCTAAATATTCTATTTAAGTCTAAGAGCATCAAAGAAAGGATAATTCAGAAAGATATTGATGAGACGCGATATGCACAAGCCACGATATTTCAGTCTGCCGCCAAATCTATAAATAAGAGGCGACACTCCCCTCATTTCCCATCCTGGCTAGAAGTAGCAAAGCTTTGGCAGTTTGATCACTCCAGAGTTAGATTAATTTCTCATGTGCCCACAGTAGGAGTCCTAGAGTGAACGACTCTTTATTCGAGCAGCTTTATACCTGAATGCAAGTTGTGTACGCCAATAAAGACAAACTTGATTGGATAAACCTTGCAGTGCATTGATAGGATTTTATTTATTGTTATTTATTACTTTCCTAGAATGCGGTACGAGTATGACTTGATTACGAGCATCTAAGGATGTGTACGGCTAGTCAAGGAATCGGCTGCTCATCAGATGCGATATGAGTACGACATGATTACGAGCATTGAGACTACTTGGTAACCCAGTACCGTATTCCAGGATCTACGCTTGGTAATCCGAGTGGTAGTCCTAGTGTGTACAGCTAGCCAAGGAATCGGCTGCTCATCGCACTTAGGCTAGTTAGGTTTTCTCACCCTTATCTCCTAGAACGTGGGGTAAGTACGACTTGGCTATGAGCACCTATGGGTGTGTACGGCTAGTCAAGGAATCGGCTGCTTATCACACTTAGGCTAGTTAAGTGCCTCAGTACGACCACTTTGAGCACGTGCGTTACGTGTGGTGATCCCAGTAACGATTAGTGTTTGGTAGCCATAGTTGCATAGTTCAGGGTGTGTACGGTAAGTGGGAATGGATGCTGACGCTAGTTAATTTAGACTTAGGTTCTTAGTTAGAGTAGTTAGTTCTCTCAACCCTTCATCCTTTAGCATAGGAGATAAACCATAAAAGACTAGAAAAATCATATACCTCGAACTTACTTAACCATACACCGTGACAATAACAAGTAAGTCTAGGAAGACAACAAATGATTAACCCTAAGTGTTCCATGGGGCGTTTAGGCATTTAGTCTGCGGAGTTCGACCGGATCACACGTGCTACGCTTGTTTCGTATGGTTGAGTGTAGAGGTACCTTGCCACTCATCAGATATGTTTTTCATTTTCTGTTACTGCATGTCTACAAAATTTGTAGATGCTTTGTTCTCTTTGTAGATTAATCTATCTTCATGTGAAAACACGAATATATGTTATTATCTTACTTTGTGATGAAGTGTCATTGAGTCAATGCGTCAACTAGGCTGCGTATACGCCGTCGCATTGATGCGGGCCCATCGACGTAGCCTTCCTGTGTTGATGTGGCCTCGTTTACATAGCCGCCTATCTCAGCCTATAAATAAGAGGGCCCTCCACCTCATTTAACCGTGTTTTAGTTGTAGCGAAGCCCTTGCATTTTTTTTCCGTAGGAGTTAGATTATTTTCCCAAGTGCATGCCCATAATGTGATGCTTGTAATTGTATGACACCTTTATTCGAGTGTGACGTACTTGGACACGCACATGATCAGAAATAAAGATCGAGATTACTTCATCATTGCAGCATTCACTTAGTTTAATTGTTTAATTATTATTGTTGATTATTATTGTTATTTATTATTTTCTTAGTTAATATTTCTTTATCATCATTTACTATTCCTATTGTTAAATGTGGAATGAGTACGACTTAATCACAAGCAATTAAGTGTGACTACTTGGTAACTGATGAGTGGCGAGGTACCCCTACACTCAACCATACGAATACAAGCGTATCATGC
>MNCI01036184.1:82180-109939 GCA_015680685.1 Gnetum montanum | reverse complement strand
TTGATGAAGGAATAAATTGCACAATTATTGCAACAAACATTATAGGGTTGTATAATAGGATTGAGCAATAGGCAAAATACAATGATAAGTGTGAACTCAATATGCCTAATTCTCCAACTGAGCAAAATGAACTTCTTGTGCAATTCTACTTTGGAGATTTTTAGCATTTGAAATCTTTTTATATCTTTGCACATGAAAAAGAGGATGAATCTTCAAAGAATCAATGGTCTTGACTCCAAATAATGCAACAAACATAACCATCATCATCTTAACCATTGCCATGATCGTAACTAATGAGTGGCGAGGTACCCTACACTCAACCATACGAATACGAGCGTTTCACGCACGATTCGGTCGAACTCCAAGCACCAAGTGCTTATGCGCCTTAATGGAACATTCACGATTAATAAATTGTTGTCTTCTCAAACTTACTTGTATTGTCATGGTTGTATGGTTAAGTAAGCTTGAGGTATATGATTTTTATGGCTTTTGCATTTTTTATGTCTTTTGCTAATAAAGAAGAGGGAGAGAGAGCTAAGTGGCTAACTTACATTAACTATTCATTAACTAGTTTCTAATTGTTCATAACACCAGTATCCATTCCCACTTGCTGTACACATCCTGAACCAGTGCAATGCTACTGGGATTACCAAACGCTAATAGTTACTGGGTTACCAAGCGCTACGCGCACGCTCAAAGTGGTCGTATTGAGTGTATTTAACTAAGGGGGTTGAAGGTTGAGAGAGATATTAATTAACTAGGAAAGCATTAAATAATAATTAATTACTAATTAGATTAATCTGTATGCTGCAACGTTTATCATAAAGCTCCTCTTTATTGCCATACACAAAATTGTGCTTAGGTACAAATTGCTCAAATAAAGATCCGTTCACTCTATGACTCCTACTGCGGGCATACAAAAATAGTTATAACTCTGGAATGACAAAACTGCAAGAGTCTAGCTAAGGGTCTAAATCTAATGTGTGGGAACTAAGGGCACCACGTCTTATTTATAGAAGATAAGGTAGGACGAAATATTGCATACGCGATATCATGTGGTGGATGTGATATTGCATACACGATATCACGTACGTAATATTGTGGTTCATCATACCCCCATGATTGAATGAAAACTCGTCCTTGAGTTCCTTACAAAATATTGGGAAGGTATGGGATTATTGAATTGAATGACAACTAATGGTGAATGGGATGACATGTGAACGAATCAACATTACAATACATGGAAACATTAGTGTTCATGACTACAAAAGTGAACACTATATACAATTGACATCTAGCCTTATTTGGTAGCTGAGAGAGAAGAGCCAGAGAGAGAAAAGAAGAAGATGTGTTGCTGCCAACACCAAGATTGCGTCTTTCATTATCCATCCATAGCCGCGACATTAATCTTGTTCCTTGTAAAACTATTTCAACACCAATCCATCCTGAGTGTTTGCTCTAGGTCCAGTCCATTGCAGTATGATTACCATCTACACATACAACACAGTCACATATGAGTAAGGATAAGTAAATCACAATATAATTGATACCTTACCTCTATGTAAGGTCCATTGGCTAAGTTGTGATATGGCCAATACGGATTCTAGAGATATAACACTGGTGACTACCCAAGGTGTAGGGGTTAGGAAAAATTGAAAAAATTGGACCAGGGCCCCTATGACTAAGAGCGATCCTTCGGTAGTGATTATTGATGCGTAAATTTTGGACATGTTGCCAACACCTGTGAAAACTTATTTTAGGAGACTATCACCTAGGGCGCCTCCCGTATGGGTACGGAAACTCGGGAATAGTCTCAGCTGGAAAGGGCTATGTGACAAAATAATAATAACAATATTTAAAAAAATATTAAAAGCTTTAAATTTAATAAGAATATTGAAAAGTTAAATAATTTGTGCAATTTGAAAGAGTATAATAAATAATTCAAAATAAAATACAAATAACAATATTGAAAACTACGCGGTTGCTTCTATGCGTGGAGATGGTAGAGAGAAAAATCTATCTTGTTGTTTGAAAGCAAATAAATAAAGAACAAAACGATGTTAATGCTATTTGTGTTGCCTGTGCATACAACCTGTCTCTGCCAGGTTTTTGTTTATAGGCAGAAAGAAAGACTTCTACCGACACCCCTCATGGTGTATGCGTTGGCACCGTGACTGTTGGGCGTTGGTCTCTGCCACGTGGGCACAAAAGAGAAAAAAAAAGAAAAGAAAACGTGTCTGTTTCTGTCTGAGAAACAGAAAACCTTTGTTCAGTAATTGCTATTGTAGGGCAAGCACATTATCATCTACAATCTGCCTACAACTGTTGTTGATGTTCACCGCGCATTTCATGCTCCTACCGTGTTTTGCCGCCTACCGACAGAAGAGAGAAGACTGCTGAAAATGCCTCCGCTATTGGTATCTTTGGTGCCAATTGTTGGAGTATGTGGCACAGAGAAAGGCTACCAGAAGGAACTACTAGAGCGAGTGAAGGCCCTGATCAGTGCCCCACCTTGCTGGCTACAGAACAGAAAATGGTCATTGCAAACTCTGGCTTTGCCCCCTGTTGGCTTTGGTTGGCTCTGTTGTAAATAGCAACCTACGAGAGAAACCCTAACCCTAAACCATCATTCGCCATCCACACACTGCATCACTGTTACAAATGTTTTAACAAACATTTGTAAATATGTAATTATTTTTTTAAAAAAATGAAAATCAATTCATTAGACTTGCACAAATTATGTAGTCATTAACATGTTTTATAATTTAAATATATGCTATTTTGTTGGCATTTTTCAGGTGGCTTATCTTTTCTCTTGATTTTATTTCTTTTCTTTTCTAAATGAAATTCCTTTATAGCACTTTCTCTCTCCAAGGGGCACTTGGTACCGACAACATGATTGATAGGTTACATTGAGGTCATCTTTTAGAGGTCTATGCAAAGCATGTGGTGCACTATTTATCATGTGCTCATGTAGTGCTTGCTCATTTAGCAATTGAAATTCATAATTTTTGTTTTATTTAATATGTGTGGTTGAGGACCTATTGTGTATATTTTGCTTTTTACATAAAACCAGTATAGCATTTATTGAATTCCTATGAATTTGATTTGTGCATTTTGACTACTTGGCAACTATGATTTCCTACATGTGCATTGATAATGGCCCCATGCCTAGCATAGGTGAGGTTGACCTCAACACTTAGCCTCCAAACTAAAAATTTCATGCTAGTGCAAGGACCATAAAATTATGAATGAAAATGCAATAGATGGGGAAACAAAAACAACATGAAACAAGAAATGCAAACTTGAAAGTAAACTATAATGTTCTAAACATGATCAAAATAGCCAAATAATCGAAAGAGACACCAACATAGGCTATCCAAACAACCATTAAAGTCTAAATATATAGTTTATTGTTATTTTAACTAAGATCTATAGATATATATGTGTAATTATATATATATGTAGATATATGCTTAAGCTCTCATTCTCAATATTCTCACAAGATAACAGTAAAAGTATGTAGACTATTTTGAGCAAGTGACTTATACAAAACTTAATGAGGAGGATGAGCTAAAGCTCATGTTAGATCATAGTAAGCCACAACTTTTAGATTTTTCGTTGGGTCTTTTTTTTTTGAAAAACTTAAATTTGAAAAGGGAAACGGAGGTTAGGGTGAGGATTGCTGTCGGACCCCATCACACTCAAGAACTTATTACACTGCCAATGAACATGGTCCTCATTTTTTTTGTTTTGTTTTTTTTAAGAAAACTTTACTCATGGTGTACTTCATTCTTGAGGTAGGAATTCCAACACGTGTCTGGCTGATTAGCTACACTGGCAAAGAGCATGGTCCTTTTGGAAACTTTTCCCATGGTGCAGTTCAACCCTCATGTATGTGCCTTTGATTGGTGGCATCATAGCAGGTCTCCCGGGTGGCTAAGGATTCTCAAGTAGAAGTGAACACACTTCACCTTGTTGTTTATAGGATAGCCATGGGTCATCATACCTGAGGGCTTGGGCTTATGAGAGGAAAGGATAGAATTTTCCAAGGTCACCTAGTATTTATGACTAACCACTCTTCAACATCACATATCCTACACTCACATGATCATGATGATAACATGATAAGTTTGTATAAATCTAATGCTCCATAATCTAACATAACAAATAAACTGAAACCCTAGAATCAATTGGAAACAGTTATAGTATTTATAAAATATAAAGTGGATTTTATAGCATTATATAATAGTAATAGTAAATTATATTATACCTACATTATTTTCCAATGGTGTTAAGATGACCCAATATCTAGTAACTCAAATGACAAATGATTATTAAAATCATATGAAGAACACAATAATCAAAACAATATGCTAAGAAAGAAATGATGAAAATGCAAGAAAAATATGGAAACACAACAATATACATATGAAATGCCAAGAAAAAGGGGAAGAAAACATGCAACTAAGAATCTACCAGATGCCCATGTGGGGTACCTGAGTAGAAATGTTTCAAATGAAATGCATTAAAATTCCTATTCAACCTATATCCTTGCAAATTAGCAATCTTAAAAACATTTGGGGCAGTGATGTCTACAATTTGGAATTGACCTAACCACATAGGTGAAAACTTAGTTTCAGGGCCAGTTTGACTAGACACTTTATCTCTCTTAAGGATTAGATCACCTATTTGAAAATTTTTAGCTACATATTTCTTATTGAACCATCTCTTGACAATTTTTTGGTGACCACACATATTTTTGATTGCTTTAGCCCTTTTAAGTTCTAAGTGAAAAATGTCACATACTCGTGATATTAGATGCTCATTAGTTGGTAAGTAGTTCAAGAAGAATTGATATTTAGGGATCTATAAATTAATTGGCAATATGGGTTCCAGTCCGTACAATAAATTATATGGTGTAGTCTTGATAGATTGTTTGTAATGAATCCTATCAGCCCAAACTGCCCATTTTAGTTGTTCATGCCAAGTTCGTGGATTTTGGGCTACCAACTTTTTAATCCCATCTAATATAATTTTGTTGGAAGACTCAGCCAAACCATTACCTTGTGGGTAATATTTGGTTATTGCCTTGACAATGATGTTATGATCTCTAGCCCAATTTGTAAACTCTATGGAAATGAAAGTAGGCCCATTA
The DNA here is from genome assembly GCA_015680685.1 of Gnetum montanum. Classification (NCBI taxonomy): domain Eukaryota; kingdom Viridiplantae; phylum Streptophyta; class Gnetopsida; order Gnetales; family Gnetaceae; genus Gnetum; species Gnetum montanum. The sequence continues at coordinate 104,781 of MNCI01036184.1, read as the reverse complement.
TCAACTACTAAAGCATAAGGATAACCATATCTGGAGATTATATCATTTTCTAAGAAGCGAATGACCTCACGAGATGATGCAGTTTTGGTTGCTTTTACCTCTAACCAACATGTGTAATAATCAGTGGTTGTCAAAATAAACTTATGTAGGGTGGTAGATAAAGGATTGATCACTCCAATAAAATCTAAGGCCCATTGGGCAAATAGTCTTGTTTCTATTATAGGTTGTAATAGGGTCAAACTCTTGGAATCTTTACCTTTAAATATTTGGCATTGAACACATGTCTTAACTAGGTTATAAGCATCATTAATCATAGTAGGCCAATAATAACTAGCCCTCACAATTTTATGAACTAATGAGTGGTATCCTATATGTCCTTCATCATGAAGTTGTTTTACAGCATCGTTAGCTTGCTCTTGGTTCAAACACTTAAGGTATATCCCTTGGAAATTTTTTATAAATAATTCATCACTTATTAGAGAGAATTTAGAACATTTTGATATTAAGAGCTTTCTTTTATATCTAGGTAAATCTAAGGGACAATAATGGAAGGTTAAATAAAACTTGATATCCCCATACCATGGATCATACAACCGATTGGGAGCAAATGGGATATCATTTTCTTTATTGATGGATAATATATGAAGAGGAATTGATTCTTTATCTATGGATGCATCACAATTTTCTGAGGTTGAAGGTTTGGCTATTAATTTAGCAAGACCAGTCCCTCTAACTAACTTTGCTACCTTCCATTGAATATTAAATTCTTGAAGCCTCATAACCCACTTAGCGTGTTTCTGACTAGGATCTTGTAATTTGTCTAAAGCAATGGTGGTTGGATCAGGGACAATGACAAAGACTTTTGAGTTTAACAAGTAGTAGCGGAATTTCTTCAAGGCTTTTATCACAACATACAATTGCTTCTCTATGGGTGAGTATCTCAATTCTGCATCCTTTAAAGGTGTAGACATGAAAGCTATGGGTCTCTCACCTTGATCGTTTATGTCTTGGGTTAAGATAGTAGTAGTTGTAACATCGCTAGAAAAGGAATATAAGTAGAAATCATTTTCATACCAAGGAGAAGCTAGGATAGGTGCATCAATTATAGCTTCTTTAATAGCAAGAAACACATTCTTTCTATCATTTGTCCAATGCATATTACTATCTTTCTTAAGCATATCATTCAATGGTCTAACTAACTCAGCATAGATTGGGATAAATCGTCTAACAAAATTAATCTTACCAAAGAAAGCCCTTAGATCAGTCTTGGATAAAGGGTAAGGTACTTCTAAAATTGCATTTACTCGCTCAGGATCAATCGCAATCCCCTCTTTGGTCACTATATGACCTAGAAATTTACCACTTTGAACACCAAAGATGGATTTCTTTGCATTCAAGGTGATGCCAAATTGCCTACATCTCATAAAAACATTTCTAAGGTCTCTAAGGTGCGTACCTCTATCTTTAGAGAAAATAGTTAAGTCATCAAGGTAGAAAATAATACACTTTCTAATTAGCCCCTCAAAATTTTTGTCCATAGCTCTTTGGAAGGTAGAGCCAGCATTTATGAGGTCAAATGACATTTTAGCAAATTGAAAGGTTCCCCACTTTGTTGTAAAAGTTGTCTTATATTGGTCCTTCTTATTCACTAAAATTTGGTTATATCCTGAATACCCATTCAAAAAGGAATACATTTGAGCACCATTCACAATTTGCAATAACTCCTCCATAAGAGGAAGTTGATAATTATCCTTGATGCAAGAAGTATTAAGGTTACGGAAATCAATACATAACCTTAACTCACCAGTTCGTTTCCTAATGGGTACTAAGTTTGAGATCCAATAGGAGTGTCTTACTAGATAAATTATTTTCGATTCTAGGAGTTTATCAATTTCAACTTTCATAAGGATTTCAATCTTTGGATTCATAGGTCTAAGCTTTTGCCTGAATGGTTTTGTTTTTGGCCTAAGGGGAATGGTATGTGTGATTACTAGTGGATTAAAAGTCCTAAGGTCTTTGTAAGTCCAAGCCAGAACATCATTAAATTCATGTAATAGGTCAACAAAGATTTTTCTTTCATCTGGATGTAAACAGGCTACTATTTTAACAGGGTATTGTTTTCCTCCCTTTTGAACCTGAATTGTTTTAGTTTGAGCTAACGTTTGTCAATTAGTGTTTTTAGATAAATCCAGGTCCTTGGTGTATAGATCATCAAATAAAGCTTCTCTAACTGTGGTTTTAGGAGATATCTTATTCAAAAACACAAAATCCTTGGATGTATCTCCTTGATCGTTAAATTCTCCTTCAGAAAATAGGAATTTACAAATATGATCATCATCAGCAAACACTTGAAAATAAGAGATATTATCAGGGATAGAATAGGACTTCACCTTTTCGATAATGATTTCTGAATCCCAAGCATTATGCTTAAAAGGGACATCCAAAGTAGTAGCCATCTGGGCTAGTGCGTTAGGAATATAATTTTCTTCCCTAGGTACATGTCCAATGGTTACACGTTTAAGTTATTTAATAAGTTCAAGAACGTAAGCTTTGTATGTTTTCATGGTGATGTCTTTATCATCAAAGATACCATTAGCTTGGTTCACTATCAGTTGGGAGTCGCTATAGATTTTAAGTTTGGACAAATCATAGTATTTAGCTAGTTTGATCCCATGAATTAGTGCTTCATACTCAACCATATTGTTGGTCATTGGTTGAGTGAAATTAATAGATTTAAGAATAGGAGCTTCACTAGGAGGTATAAGCATTATTCCAGCTCCACATCCTTTCTTGGAAGAAGCACCATCCACTCTTAGTATCCAAGTATTCAAGAATGTAATATCTGAAAAATTGGCCCTTTGATAAAGGTAACAGGGATCATTATCAAATTTTGGTCCATCTTCTAATATTTCATTAGTTAAAATCTCACTTATATCTGTATCATTTCCTAGTGGTGGTGGGTCACCGAAAAGAAAGGTTTTTCCATCATGTTACTGATATTGCAAAATATCTTCATACACCTTCTCGCATTCTTTAAAAGCTTGGTAGTATTGAGTGGAACATGTGTATGCAAAAGGATTTATGTATGTAGCCTCATCTATATCATCATTTAAGGAATATTTGCCAAGTCCTAGTTCGACCACTCCAAAAAAATAATTGTTATTTTGATTTCCTTGAGATGTAGTTTGTTGATCAAAAGTTGTTACCACTTGCTTATAAAAGGGTTCCCTAGGTATAATCATATATTCAGATTTTCCTTTAATTGGGATCAATAATTCCGAGAAATACAACCTAAAGAAGCCCTCAAACTTAGCTCCAAAAGTTCTAGATAAGAGAACACCATATGTGGGTGTCATGTCAACTACTAGGATATCCGTATAACATGTAAATGTAGGGTATTGCTTAAGTTGTACCTTTGCTCCTTTTAATAACCCTACCATAGGTACACTAAATCCATCAAGTTGAATCACACTTTTAATTTGTGGTATCATTTATGCTCCTAAGGTGTTACAAATGTCAAGAGGCATAACACTAATAGTTGCACCGGAATCCATTAAATAGTTATGGACATTCTTTCCTAAAATAATTAAAGTGGTTAGGAAAGGGGGATGGTCCTTTTTTCTAGACATGGAATTATCCACGTTTTGTACTGATAATGTGTTAAGACTTTCTGCAAAGTGAACTTGCCTTTCAGGAACTAGGGATTTTTCTCTTTGGGCTACGGGTATACGAACCATATCCCGAATAACTTCTTTCATTTCATTAAAGTGTACGAAGTCATACATCGAAATGTTGGCTTTAACTCTTTTTAAGTCCTCAACCAAATCATAATTCTTATGTTTATCTTTGGCTTCTTGTTGAGATGGATCTTTTCTAAGTATAAAAGGGGGGTTTGGTCATTGTGGGGCAATTACTTGGGATGACCTGGATTGGTTGTTTGCATTGTTTTGACTAGGAACTCTTCTGTTTGGAGGTGTATAGGAATTGTTCCTAGTTTGTTGTGTAGCATTCATAATGTCACTAATTTTGCAGTAGCGAGTGTTATGTGGGTTAAGGTCGCCTACCATAACTTGTTCTAATGATAAAACCTCTTCATTTTCTGTCTCATGAGGTATATTAAGGACCATGATAGGAGTTTTCCCATTTTGTTGCCCTTGGGTATTGTCACCATACAATGCCATAAATTGAGGACAAGTCTTTTCGAAATGTTGCCTCGTATTATGAAGATGACAATAATCATCATTGATTGATACACTTGGTTTTTCCAGTTGTATAGGGCCTTTGTTATTATTTCTCTTTAGCTCGACCACTTCATTGGATAGTTTTTGTAGTGAAGTGAGTATTTGGATGATTTGATCTTGGGTTTGGGCTGGTGGTTCAACAGAATTTGATGTCCCGTTTGAGTTTATAATGAATTGAATCAAGGCTTTTGATTGTTTATCATTCAAACCAGTGTTGGATGGTAAGAATGAAGAGGACATGGGGCCTTGTGAGTAATTACTTAAAGGTTGAGTTGATTGAAAAGGAGAAACAGTTTGAGGCATAACATTAGATGTCTGAAAAGTTGGTAGAAGTGGTTTTGATTGCATAGGGTTACTAACACATAATCACAAATTGGGTTTGGATGCTATTCATAAGGGTTATTTGCTCTAATTCCATAGCTTTTGACATTGCACCTTGCATTTCTGTTATGTTGGGATCAGATTTGATAGCATAAGTAAAGAATAGATCAATGGTAGAGAGATAGAAGTTGAGGATACCATCTGGTTGTGGTCGCATCTCATTTGGCACATAGGTTAGTTAATGAAGGAATCTAAGGTTATAATCCCTAACATTTTTCCCAGATAGCTTTCTTAGGCTAGTAAAGTTGCTTGATGCGATAGCAAGACTTGTAAATTTTTCAAATTGATTCAAAAACTTGTTTTTTAATTCTTGCCATGTGTTAATAAAGACATCAAGAAGCATTAAGAACCATTGGATTGCTTTGGTCCTAAATGTTGTTACAAACACCCTACATGCCACATCATTATGTATAATGTTGTGGATCCCTAGTAAGGTTTCAAAACATTGTATGTGTTGGTGGGCATCATTCGTAGGGGTTGTAGGATCAAAGAACAGGTTTATGTTTTGAAGGGATTTTGGTATGTCATGGTAATTATGAAAGTTAAAAGGATTTCTTACTAAGGGAGCCAGGGGTTGATGGGCTGCCATCTTAGTCCAAGGTTTTTTAGGAATTGAACTTGGAAAAAGTGAAGCTCGTTGTTTTCTCAAAGTAAATTGACGAATAGCTTGTTGACTAGGGGTAGGAGTATGAGTTCTTTGTTGAGATATTCCGTAAGAAAAGTTACTCATAAAATGAAAAATAATAAAAAATGTAAAATGCTAATAAACTATGAAAATTAAAGAAAATGGAAAAAACATTTGAATGCTATATTTTATTTTTTATTTTATTTGTAAAAGTAAAATTGAAATTACAAAATTTTAGAAAAGTAAATTGAAAGTAAAATGATTTAAATCACCTCAATTAAATTTTAGGAAAGTAAATAAAAGAAGGATTGCTAGAATATAAATTTGGAAATTTGAAGATGAAACTAAAATAGAGCAATAAAATTGAAAATAGGGAAGCAAAAACAAAATAGACAGTAATAAAAAAATGATACTTTTCTTTAAAGAAAAAGAAACATAAAAGGAAAATAAAGAAAAACTTGAGAAAATGCCCTCCTTGTAGCACCAAAAAGGTGTTGATGTGTAAATTTTGGACACGCCACCAACACGTGTGAAAACTCGTTTTAGGAGACTATCGCCTAGGGCACCTCCTGTATGGGTACGAAAACCTGGGAATAGTCTCAGTTGGAAAGGGCTATGTGACAAAACAATAATAACAATATTTTAAATAAAATATTAAAAGATTTAAATTTAATAAGAATATTGAAAAGTTAAATAATTTGTGCAATTTAAAAGAGTACAATAAATAATTCAAAATAAAATGCAAATAATAATATTGAAAACTGCACGGCTGCTTCTGTGCTTGGAGATGGCAGATAGAAAAATCTTTCCTGTTGTTTGAAAGCAAATAAATAAAGAACAAAATGATGTTAATGCTATTTGTGTTGCCTGTGCATACAACCTGTCTCTGCCAGGTTTTTATTTATAGGCAGAAAGAAAGACTTCTATCGACACCCCTCACGGTGTCTGCGTTGGCACTGTCGCTATTGGGCGTTGGTCTCTGCTGCATGGGCACAAAAGAGAAAAAAAGAAAGAAAAGAAAACGTGTCTATTTATATTTCAAAAAATAGAAAACTATTGTTCAGCAATTGTTACTGCAGGGCAAGCACACTATCATTTGCAATATGCCTATAACTACTGTTGATGTTCACTGCGTGTTTCACGCTTCTACCGTGTTCTACTGCCTGCTGACAAAAGAGAGAAGACTACCGAAAACGCCTCTATTGTCAGTATCTTTGGTGCCAATTGTTGGAGTACGTGGTGCAGAGAAAGGCTATTGGAAGGCACTGTTGGAGTGAGTGAAGGCCCTGATCGGTGCCCCACCCTGCTAGCTGCAGAATAGAAAATGATTGTTGGAAACTCTACCTCTGCCCCTTGTTGGCTTTGGTTGGCTCCATTGTAAATAGCGGCCTACGGGAGAAACCCTAACCCTAAACCATTGTTCACCATTCACACACTGCATCACTGTTACAAATGTTTTAACAAACGTTTGTAAATATGTAATTCTTTTTTTAAAAGAATGAAAATCAATTCATTAGACTTGCACAAATTATGTAGTCATTAGCATGTTTTATAATTTAAAGATATGCTATTTTGTTGGCATTTTTCAGGTGGCTTATCTTTTCTCTTGATTTTATTTCTTTTCTTTTCTAAATGGAATTCCTTTATATCACTTTCTCTCTCCAAGGGGCAATTGGTACCGACCGTATGATTGATAGATTACATTGAGGTCATCTTTTAGAGGTTTATGCAAAGCATGTGGTGCACTATTTATCATGTGCTTGTGTAGTGTTTNCAAAGTAGTCAAAATGCACAAATCAAATTCATAGGAATTCAACAAACGCTATACTGGTTTTATGTAAAAAGCAAAATATACACAATAGGTCCTCAACCACACATTNACAAAACAAATGTTAATTGCAGAAATGTTTAAGGGAAAGAAGTTAACTGATACACCAAATAGGAATGCTAGTGGGTCCTCCCCAAAGCAGGCTTATGCCCTTTATGCCCTGACAAATGCACATTCAAAGAGTCTGTAGGCTCTAGAAATGTCATTTGGAAGCAAGAGTTAAAGACTTAACCACAAGAATTCACCAAAGAGAAAACAATGTATCAACAAAAATATAGACTATTGATACAACTAGTGATGAAGTGGAAAATTGATGAGTGGCGAGGTACCCCTACACTCAACCATACGAATACGAGCATTTTCACGTGTGATCCGGTCGAACTCCGCAGAGAGACTAGTTGTGGCACCTAGAAAGTTATCCTTAGGTCGCAGTTTGTTTTCTTCCCAATTGGACTAGTATTATATTTTTCACGTATGGTTTAGTCCAGAGTGAGGTGTATGATATGTTCCTAATTCTAATGCTACTCCTGAAGGTAGTGGAAAATAATATTAACTAAGCTAAGCTAGGAGGGAAAGGGTAAAAGAATCTAATCTAGCCTAAGTGCGATGAGCAGCCAATTTCTTGATTATTTGTACACATCTTGGACTTTGTGTATGACTACCATTGGGGTTACCAAGCGCAGATCCTAGGTACACCACTAGGATACCAAGTAGTCACACTTAAATGCTCCTAATCAAGTCATACACATTCTGCGTTACTAGGATATAAGGGTGAGAGAGAAAGCAGTAAATAACAATTAAATAAACAAAGTGAATGCTGCATTGATGAAGTAATCTCGATCTTTATTGCCGATCATATGCATGTCCAAGTACATCACACTCGAAGAAAGAATGCCGTACAATTACATTCACCACACTACGGGCAGACACTGGAAAATAATCTATCTCTGGAGAGATCAAACTGCTAGAGCTTCGCTACTTCTACTCTAGGATGATGAACAAGGGAGAGCTGCTTCTTATTTATAGACATTGCGGCAGACTGCGATATCGCGTATGCGATATCGTAGGGGAAGACACGATATTGCAAGGGATGTGATATCCTGACGGACGCAATATCGCGTACACGATATCGCGGCCCATGCGATATTGCATCCCATCATACCCCCATGACTAAATAAAAACTCATCCTTGAGTTACAATAATTACACAGTGGATAGGTATGGGATTATTGATGGAAAAAGAAATGGGACAATGCAGCAGTGTGGAAAGAAAACACAACACACAAAATAAACTGCAACTACAAAAATTTGGAACTCATGTAGTTCCTGGTGGTGGTGGCTCCTCCATGGGTGCTTTCCCTTTTCTTGTGCTCCAGGTCTTAGAATTTGATGGCATTGAATTATGGCCTGGAGTTTCTCCTCTTGTAAGGCCTTGAGTACCTTAGCATGCACATAAGTTTGTGCTTGTGCCATAGAGGCATCCCAGTCAGCCTTCTCTTTTTCCTTCGCCACCCTTTTATTCTCTGTTAATAGTTTATTAAGTTGCTCAGTTCTAAAAGTGTCCAGCTAGTTCTGAGCAACCTTTGGCCCTGTATTCGGAAGGTTTAATGCTTCCAAAATGGCTTGAATAGAGAAATCAATAGTCACACCACAATTGTTAACCATGATGCCTTCTTCTTTATTGTGCCAAAATTGGTACGTTTCCCTTAAGTATCAGACACCGCTTTTAGAGAGGATAAGCCTTGATTGTACAACAACAAGATCTTTTTGGTAGATACTAAATGATTGTTTCTCCTGCTCTACATTTTGTTTGGTAGGAACTTGTCCTTCACCTCTCCTAGGTCATTTGATCGCACCTTGAGAAGGACCTTTCTGTTGTCCGTGTTTCGGGGCCATCTGCAATCACATGGAACCAATTGTTAGTAAGGTTGTTACCAAAGTTAGGTTATACCTTATTGCTTACCTTAATAGATTTAGTTTATTTCTATGTGATGTTAATTATTGGAAGAACATGTCCCCAAAATATTATAGTGTTAAGTCCCNGACACATTTTAATCTGAATTTTAGAACTAATTACCCTTAAATATGTCCTTCGAGAAATGATGAATTTCAAAAAATTTATTTGCTATTCGGCATGTGCCCCTCCTCCATGACTAAGCTAAATACTCCGAGGTCAAGTAGGTTCAAATTGAATGAAAATCGAAGTACCAGCAAGCGAGTTATGAGATGCGCAATCGCGAGTCGTAGAGAGGAATTTGAAAAACTTCCCCTATGTGAATAGTTGCAAATGATGGTGATTAGCATAGGGGGGTCACGAATATATATTTTCAACGAAGTTAGGACACTTAGAGAATGTACTGAATTTTTAATATTTCTTTTGAAATTAAACAATGTAAACTAAGGACATCTGGATGATTGTTATAGGGTTCTAGGGTAATTCAACTAGTTCTGAAGGCATGAAAATTATGATGGTGTGGAATTTATCGATAAGGACCTCAGATGGTAGAGAAAAAGGCTATGTGATGATTCATAGGAACATTGAATTAGAGGGATAGTAATAAGGGAAAGAACATCATGAAAAATACACTAAGGGTAATAAATGGTGTGTTTGAGCTAGAGAATCAGTGAAGATTACAAAAAATTACACAAGTGGATCCTCCCCAAAGCAGGTTCCAACCTATAATGCTCTTGTGTAACCACACTTAAAGTGTCCGTGGGCACTAGAAGGATTAAATGTAATTCACACTAACTCCACAAAACACGCACATGTAAATATCACCGGAATGAGATGAAAATTCTATGCTACATGGAACATGAGCTACAATTACATGAATAGTGAGATGATATGAATTAAAGAAAGGGATCGGAGAGATTGGGACATGGGGTAACTGACCTAGGGAACAGTGAATCCTGCGTGTAAAGCATGATTAACATGTCATTAACCCATCATTCCAAGATTAGGACCAAGTCCATTCCTCTAACCAGTGACATCACATTGTTTCATCCCTTGATGAACAACTATGAGAGTATCATAACAACAAGGCGTATGATCACTTGGCGTTTTATTCAAGGAAGGAGTGACTTTTGTTTTATGGCACTTTTCTTTTTCTGTTTCTTCTCTTTTCTTTTTGTTTTTTGAATTTTACTGAATTCAAAGAAGCCGCCAACCTTTAGGCATGGGTGCATGTCTTTCCAGTGGGACCCCCTAGAACAACATTTGATTTTCGAGTGCCCTTTTGATTACTCTTACTCCCATTTTCATTAGATCTACAAGGATCTTAGTACAACCACATTGCATGATAACATCCACAGATGTTACCAAAGAGAATCCACAAGTCCCCTTGACGTCACACACTAATCATTCCCTCTTGGTCCGTCCTTCTTCATTCTGGGTAGAATGAACACAAAATTAATTTTAAGTTTTAGAAATATCAAGAATATCACTATACCCATGAACAAACCCTCTTATTTGTAGAGTGGATGAGTGGGTGTAATGGGCTCACTGTTCCAAATAATTGATCACTTATGACTTAATAACATAAAACACATCTCAACCAACGATCCACATGAGTGTTTTATTCGTAGATGAGATTACTTAAAAAAGCGTAAAAAGACAAACACACAAAAAGATAAAAACATAAAAAAAAAAGTTGAAAAATGAAAAAATGGAAAACAAAAAGTTGTAAAATTAAAGAAAATGAAAAATGTTTATTAATCCTGGTTGTTATTAGAATGGGGGGTATCCCCCATAATTAAACGGTTGAGGATGGTAAGGATTAATAAATGAAAGATAAGGATCCTTGCATGTTGGAAGTATTGGGATTGGTCTATACTTATCCCCTCAGGGTTTACATACTTGATTATATGAGCATAGTGGGGCACTTTATACGATGTAGTTCCCAGATAACGAGTTGACCCACTATGATGTTTGTGACCATTAGATGGTATGCAAGGATTAGGATGATGCCTCCCATGGTTATGTTCATTGGGTCATATGGTTGTTGGAGTGTTAGTTGGTAGCCTTGATAAAGTTACATGAGGCATTGGGTTTGAAGATTAGGGTGCACCATAATGTGGGACTTGTGCTGAGTTTGAAGATGTAGTGGCCTCTGAATTATGTTGTCCCTTCTTATGGCCATGTTTAAAGAAGGGGAACTTTGGATGTTGAGGAGGTTTCTCACTGCTGTTGGTAGTATTAGCACAAGTGTTGTTCGTGGATTGTTGCGGTGGTGCAGGTACCTTAGAAACAATTTGTGGCATTGTGAAAGGAGGGAAAGAATGAGAATGTTGAAAGTTAGGAGGAGTATAAGGTGCACAGGGTGGTGGTTGTGTTGGAGGCATGGGTTAATAGTATTGAGGAGAATGGTATTGTGGTGAGATAAAGTATGTTGGCCTGAATGGAGAAATAGGATGTTGAACGTGATAAGCATTTGAGTTTGGAAAATATGAAGGGTGTCTCCAGTCTAAGGGTGGTCTCCCCCACAACTGGGGTTGTTGCCACTATGATCGAAGACAGTATCTCTGTACGAACTCTGGATGTAGTGTGTTTCCCCAATGCTCATGTAGATGTAACAATATTGGGCATTGGCCCTTGGGGTGATCGTACAGGCATATGTTGCATTCATATGTATGATTGGCAGTTGAGCTCTTATTCCCTTCATTCTTTTTTTCTGAATGTCTAATGTTTTGTCCTGCTTCTTGGGTTGTCAACACTCTATCTCCAATATTTTTGATATATTCTTCACACTTTTGATACATCCATTCCAACATCTTATTGATCTTTACCTCGACTTCTTCTAACGATTGTTGTATTGGAAAAGATGATGTTTCCACCTTGAGATTTGTTGATCTCTCCTTTTTATGATCATGGAGCTTTGTTAAGTTAATAGTTTGGTCTCGTTGATGTTTTTCAACACTCTCCCATCTAGCTAATTCTCCTTCTTCTTTTGCTACCCACTTAATAAGCTCTTGGACTTGGTGGGTTCATAGTTTGTATAGTTGACCTTGGGCATATACTCCTAAGGTCTCTCTTGTTGCATTACGTAGCCCATCAATAATATGGTACATTAGCCTTTCCTCAGAAAATCCATGGCCTGGATAGTTGTTTAATAGTGCATAATATCTTTCTAAGGCCATGTCCAAGGGTTTATGTTGTGCTTGTTTCCATCCTTGGATTTGTTTCCTTAATGCTGACACTCTTGCATAGGTTTGATATTTTTTGTTAAAGGCTTCTACCATTGTTGACCAGCGTCATATTGAATTTGGTTTTAACGATCTATACCATACTTTTGCTTGGTCAATGAGTGTCATAGGAAAGAGCTTAAGTTTTTTCCAACTATTATCAATGTTATTCCATGTGCAGGCATCGTAGAAGGCTAGTAAATGTTGATGTGGATCTATGTCATAGCCTCCTAAAAATTTGGAAAAGTTGTTTAAATCGAGCCTAGGTAGACGACTCTCTTTAAGATGCCTACGTGAGATTCGAACAACCTGTTCTATTGGTGTTAGGCTCTTAGTGGCCAGTAGGGGTTCATCATCACTAAGTAGGTTGTGAGTTCATAAGTTGGGATGATGTTGACTTTGTTTATGTTTGCGTTCTTGATTTTCTTTGTGAGCTCGATTTTTAGTTCTACGTTGATCCCTTGAAAGATAGTCATTCGTGTCACAATCTGATGTTGAAGGAGTAGAGGAAGAGAAGGAACCGTAAAACTTGTTATGACTTTTGTAAGTCTTCCAATCATCCCCAAGTAAGTTCTTGTTAGTTATTGAGAAGGTCCTAGGCCTTTTGGGCCTCCTCGTTCTATGGGATGTCTCATCCTCACTAGAGGTGTCAGAGTTAGATGACAAGAATCTTTGAGTATCGTTGGGGTGTTCATAAACATAAGGGACTCCTACATAAGGTTGAGTACTCCAATGTTCATTGTCATCTAATTTGTTGGTTCTCCTATGAACTTCCTCACTAAGTGTGGCATTATTGTAATCTTGTAGGAGAGGCATGGTTGTGAAATTTGTATGTGATTTTACGTGTGACTTTTAATAATTATTTCTTTCTAAAAGATATATCGTTAAGTCCTTTACAGTGACCTTGTATGATATAACTAATCTAGATAACTAGCACCATCCTTGGCAACGGTGCCAATGATGAGTGACGAGGTACCCCTACACTCAACCATACGAATACGATCATTTTCACGCGTGATCAGGTTGAAGTCCGCAGATGGACTAGTTGTGGCACCTAGATAGTTATCCTTAGGTCGCAGTTTGCTGTCTTCCCACCTAGACTAGTATTATATTTATCATGTATGGTTTAGTCTAGAGTGAGGTGTATGATGTGTTCCTAATTCTAATGCTACTCCTGAAGGTAGTGGAAAATAATATTAACTAAGCTAAGCTAGGAAGGAAAGGGTAAGAGAATCTAATCTAGCCTAAGTGCGATGAGTAGCTGATTCCTTGATTATCCATACACATCTTGGACTTCGTGCATGACTACCACTGGGGTTACCAAGCGCAGATCCTAGGTACGCCACTAGGATACCAAGTAGTCACACTTAAATGCTCGTAATCAAGTCGTACTCATTCCACGTTACTAGGAGATAAGGGTGAGAGAGAAAGTAGTAAATAACAATGAAATAAATAAAGTGAATGCTGCATTGATGAAGTAATCTCGATCTTTATTGCCGGTCATGTGCGTGTCCAAGTACGTCACACTCAAATAAAGAATGCCATATAATTACATTCACCACACTGCAGGCAGACACCGGAAAATAATCTATCTCTGGAGGGATCAAACTACCAAAGCTTCGCTACTTCTACTCTAGGATGATGAACAAGGGAGAGCCGCTTCTTATTTATAGAAATTGTGGCATACTGCGATATCACGTACGTGATATCGCAGGGGATGCGATATCGTGACAGATGCGATATCGCAGCCTGGGACTCCATTCCATTCTATTCTTCCCATCATTCTTCCTCCATTTTTGATGGGACGTGATATCGCATGGGCCACAATATCGCGTCCCATCAAAAATGGAGGAAGAATGATGGGGAGAATAGAATGGAATGGAGTCCCAAGAATAAGGTGGTGTATAGCCCCTTGTGTACTTAAGGGTAATGTAACTGAGTAGATCTCATTCCAAATCCAGCCTCAAAAAACCCACATCTAATGACTTTGCATTAATACACTTGGCCAATCCATCCACTTGCAGTAACAAGAATGCTTCCACCAAAGAGTCACCACCATTTCAAGGAAAACTAGAAAGGGAGAAGTAGGAAGCGAGAAAGGACCTTAGTTAGAGGGAACATGTCTGTTTAGTTCCATAACCAGTGCTTGTAGCCCATATGATTATTTTTTCTAAGGGGTGTGTTTGAATTCTTGCTATTTTTTTTTGCATGAGAACCACACCATGCAAAGATGTATTTTTATTGGCTCAGCTTCTCGATAATGGAGCAATGTCGGAATGGTAAGAAAACTCAAGAAGAAAACATCCAAGCACCCAAGAGAATAGCTAGCACAAATGCATCAAATCCCTTTGAAGTCACAGCCTTTTCAATCCTTGAGTCCTTCCTTAGTTTGACAAATGCTTAGTCACCAATTCGTTAATAGTTTTATTATTAAAGAAGGGGACTGTACAGTCCCAAGCCAAGAGAGACCATAGAAATTCATGGATGCATGGATGATGTGGACTCATTGCCTGTTATATTAAAAGAACCATACCTTAGTATCAACATTATAACTCAAAGGTAAAAACCAAACATTAGCAATCAATAGAATGTAGTTCATACCACCATCATGAGCACTTATTAGGTGACGAATCTAACAAAACAAAAATAACAAACAAAAACAAAAAACAAAACAAACAGTCACACAAAGAAATGAGAAAGTATAAACGATGGTGAAAAACAAAAAAGAAAAAGAAAAATTAAAGAAATTTATAAAACAAAAATGTGTAAAAAAAAACCTAAAAAGGAATTGAGGGCATCAAATGATTAGCAGAGGTGGTTGTCTCCCCCATGACTAAGTTGGAAGGAGAAGATCTAAAATAGTGATCAAGGTCATCCCCTCTTAGAGGTATTATGTGCACTAGCCATTCTAAATTCATGGAAGGGTTTGGTCTATTGCACATTGACTAACAATCTCTTATCAGGGATCTCAGGTTTGTATATGGTCATGGCCCCTGAAGGAAAGGATGCATGAATAATGTAAGCTCCTTCCCATAGTGTTTCAAATTTTATGTGTTGTGGCACATGTGTGGGGTTCCAGTAGAAAACCTTATCTCCTGGTTGATACTTAACCTTTCGAATCTTCAAGTTATGACATTGCTTGTTATATGCCTTGTGCAAATCATTTGATGATAGGGTAGCTAATCGATTTTCGTCTAGCACGTTTAAAGTTTCCAACCTTTGCTTCTATGCTAGATCAAGGTCGAGGTGGAGGTCACAAGCCATTGATAGTGTATAGAGCTCGATTTGAATCGGAAGTGTTGGAAGCTTTCCGTACACTAACTCATAGGGAGAGTATCCTATAGAGAGTTTCTAGGTGGAGCGGTATGCCCAAAGAGCATCATTTAGTTTAGTGCTCCAATCTCACCTATAATTGTTAATTTTCTTAGTCAATATTTTAGTGAGCTCCCTGTTGGTGATCGCAGCTTGTCCATTAGCTTGGAGATGATAAGGTGTAGTCAATTTGTGTTCAACCCCTAAGCATTGCATTAACTTTTGAAAAGTTGCACCTGTGAAGTGTGTTCCATGATTTGAAATAAGTTCAGGTGGCACACCAAACCTATTTACAATTTTTTGTTGCACAAATCATGCATCTGTAGATGATGTGCAGTCTTTAACAGTAGCTACTTCAGCCCATTTTCTTAAATAGTCTATGACAAATACAATGTAAGCTTTTCCATTAGACATTGGTGTAATGGACCCCATAAAGGATATTCCCTAATGTCGAAGGGTTCTAACTATTGAATCCATTATTGCGGACCCTCCATTTTAGCAGTCATTCCCCCATCATGTTGACAGCACTTAGAAGATCGAACAAATTGATGGGCATCCTAAAATAATGTTGGCCAGTAATATCCTGCAAGAAAGATCTTAATAGCTGTCCATCTCCCTGTATAGTGATCCCCACAAGGGCCCTCATGAGCATCTTGGAGAACTCTTAGTTAGTCTACATTGTGCACACACCAAGCCATCAGAACACACTTTGTAAAGTTATCCATTGATCTCCATGAAGTACTTGGCTCTTCCTAAGGTCTAGCTCCTGTGGTTTTTGTTGAGTAAGGAGATAGGTGAGAATGCTACTATACTAGCTCGTCTTCATGGGTAGTTGGTTATTCACTACACCGGCAAAGAGGGCTTCATCAAGAAAATGATCAAACATTACATATTCATCCTCTTTACTGTCCCAGCGCAACTAAGATAAATGATCTGCAACTACGTTCTCGGTGCCTTTTCGATCGATCATCATTAGACCGAACTCCTGGAGGATTACTAGCCATCGTAAAATATGAGGGCTAACCATTGGCTTGTTCATGAGGAACCAGATTACACTATGATCTATGTGGATGAACACTTTGTAACCTAACCCATAGTGCCTAAACTTATCCAGTGCAAACACTACAACCATTAATTCTTTCTCTATATTTGTGTAGTTAAGTTATGTACTGGCAATACTGCTACTTGCACAGTGGATGTAATAAGGGTGTTTTTTGTCATCTAACTATGTAAGTATGGCTCCTAAGGCATAATTGGATGCGTCAGTCATGATGTGGAATGGTTTGGACTAGTTAGGAGCTTGTAGAATGGGAGTTTCTACTAACTTTCATTTCAGGGTTTGGAATGCTCTTCAAATTCCCTAGTCCACTCAAAAGCTACATCCTTCTTTGTTAGCTCTACCAATGGTTTGGAAATCTTAGAGAAGTTCTCAATGAATCTCCTATAGTAGCCAGTGTGTCCAAGGAATGACCGAATGTATTTGATAGTTTCTGGTTAATGGGTAATTCCTTAGATGATCCTAATTTTATCTAGGTCTACCTCTATTCCTGCATGTGAAACCTTATGCCCAATTATTATGCCTTCTTGGACCATTAAATGGCTTTTCTGCTAGTTGAGCCTTAGATTGGTTTCTACACATTCTTTCAACACTTGCTCTAATCAGTCCAAGGCTTGATCAAAACTTGTTCCATAGGTGGAGAAGTCATCCATAAAGACTTTCACTCTGTTTCCTATCTGCTATTGGAATATGCTTAGAACTAGGCATTGAAATGTGGTAGGAGCATTACACAAGCCAAACGACATTTGTTTATACACAAACGTTCCCTAAGGACTGGTGAACATTGTCTTGGCTTGGTATGCTAAGGCTATCTATATTTAGTTGTATCTGCTATAGCCATCCAAAAAACTGTAATAGCGATGCCCTGCTATGGTGTCTAAGACTTGGTCAACGAATGGCAATGGAAAGTGAGCCTTAAATTTTGCCATGTTCAGTAGCCTAAAATCTATGCACACCCTCCATTGACTTCCCTTTTTAGGCACAATTACTAGAGGGCTAACCCATTTTCTATCAGCAATGGGATATATGAACCCAGCCTTAAGAAGCTATTCTATTTCTTCTTTTACTACTTGCTTCAATTTTGGATTCAATTGCCTCTATAGTTGTTTTCAAGGTTTTATGGAGGGGTTAGTGTAAATCCTATGCTGGCATATCCTAAGATCTATTCTAATTAATTTGGGATATGACCAGGCAAAGGCATTTGACCACTTGTTTATTACTTTCAGTAGTCTTCCTTTTTGTTTGGAAGCAAGTGTTATGTTGATGCTTACTGATTTTCCATTTTCAAGGATCATATATTCTAGACCGATGGGTAATGGTTTTAATTCTAGGGGCTCTTGTTTGAATTTTTCAGGAATTTCCAACTTTCCCCAGTTGATGTTTTCAAGGTTAAGGCTTAGAAGTTGGCAGCGAACTTGCTCTAGTGCGTCTATGCTTTCGATGTAAGTGCAATTTATTTTCTCAGTTAGTCCCATGCACATGAATGAGTTGCTCTCTTGATCAGCTATCATCCACTAGGCATCTTCTTATCGTGTGGCTGCTACATATAGGCACTTTTGTATGTTCATGTCTTGTGCACACTGGGTACATGCAGGAAATACTAAACTTTGCACAACCCATGATCTCTGCACACAATTGCACCCTGTATCACTATATGTGATGCATGGAACCTTCTTCTTCTCGATCTTTCCAAAAATTTTCTCCTTAGATATTTCCATGGAAAGATCACGAATTTCTAGGCATGCATCTATAGTACTTAGCCATGCCTTTCCCATTATGATTGGGAAGTCCCCTTTACCATTATTCACTTGTATCACTAGGAAATCAGCTGGGTACAACCACCCACACACAATGGTGACAATGTCCTCCACTAGTCCCAAGGGAATAGTGATGGACTGGTCGACTAGCTCTAGGCGAATATTGCTCTTTTTTAATGGAGGTAGGTTCTAGGCTTTGTACATTTATTAAGATATTAAGTTGACTCCAGAACCTAAATCCAGAAGAGCTTTACATGGCTCATTCCCAGCGATTTGGAGATAGATTAGAGGGCTTCTAGGATCAGAGAATTTCTTGGGAAGGTGGCTAGCCTTGATCCAGTTAGTAATGACATGTGTTAACATGACCATATGCGTTGATCTCGGTGTTTGGTTTGAAGGGAGCTCTGAAGCTTTATTTGATGGGGAGGTGTTCATAGGTTCAACCGCTTGTGGTTGTAAGGGCTTGGTTGGACTGTTGGTTCTAAAGAAAGGTCTTTTCTTCATATGGTTGTTAAAACCAATAGTGGGTTGAGGATTTATAGCCTTTGTGGCATTGCGTTGCTGTGGTTGAGTAGGGAGTTCCCCTTGCATTGTTGGAGGGGATGGTAATGGAGCTATTGGTGTGAGAGTTATAGATGGATTTGAAGGATGGATATTTGTGGGTTATCTCTCCTAGGAAAAGGAGTTCTATAATACTCATAGGCTTGGTAGTGATGTTGTGGTGTAATGTGACCAACAAAGTCATGTGGAGAGATTGGATGCTGCACGTAGTAGCCATATGGGTCAGGTTGCTAGTATGGGTATTGTTGCCTTGGTGGTGGCATCCCCCATGACTGTGGGTATTACCACTATTGATGTTGCTCAACGGGTTGTGGTGGAGTTCCACTTGGATAATATGTTGAAGGTTGGTGGAACTGCCTTAGGTTACCTTGGGAATAAGGTAATAGTCGAGGTGTTTGCCATTTATTTAGTCATGGGTTGAGTGCATACACCCTAGACTCTTGTAGATGTGAGATAACTGGGCAACATCCCTTAGGATGGTCGTATAGGCATATCTCACATCCACTATCATTGTCCGTGTTTGAATCCACAACCTCTTCTGTGATGACCATTTTACCCTTATCCTTATTATGTGAATTTTCCAATTCTCTCTTTTTCTTTTTGTCACGGTCACTACCTTGCTTTCTAGACTCCTCTACAATTTTAAAAACAATTTGAAACCTACTATCTAGAGAATCCCACATTTGGTCTACCTTTGTCGATACTTCTAATGTTAACTTTTGGAGAGGCAAAGTTTTCCTATTCACCATCTCTTCGAGTGTTGACTCTTCTTCCTCATAAAATCTCACTCCCCTTTCTCAGAGGAAAGGATCTTGGTTGTATTCTTTTGCACTTTCTCTCTTTTGTAGCTTACCTTCTTCTTTGACAACTTACTCTAGCAGTCTATGAATTTGATGAGATCTAAGTTCTGATAACCTTCCTTGGGCATACATCCCAAGGGTTCTTCTTATTTCATGCCTAAGTCCATCCACGAGTTGACATAGTTGATCCCACTATGAATAACCATGGCTAGGGCAACGATGTAACAGTGTGTAATAGTGGCCCATGGCAGCATTCAAGGGTTAATGATTTCCTTACTTCCATCCTTGGATTTTCTTCTGCAGATTAGACACTCAGGAGTACATTTGGTACTTATCATTGAAGAGTTCTAACATTGTACTCCACCTCCGAATGGATTCTGGTTCTAAGGACCAGTACTAGCTTTCAGCTTCTTTCACTAGTGTCCTTGGGAACAACTTTAGTTTTTGCCATTTTTTTTCTATGTTTTGCAAGGCGCATGCATCATGGAATGCTTCTAAATGATTTTGAGGATCAACGTTGTATTCCCCTTCAAATCGTGGGATGTTGTTCATGTCTAACCTCTTGATCCTACTATCCTTTTGGTGCCTTTTTGGAACTCTTACAACCTCCGTTATATCTAACATGCTTCTAGTTGCGAGCAGGGGTTCCTCGTGATCATCTTGTTCATAGCATCTATGGTGTTTACGTAGTTCCCTAATCTCCCTTCTTCTATGCCTTGATTCTTTAGAGTGCCCTCGTCCTCATTCTCGACTATCTCGTCGATGACTTTCACTTCATTTTCCCTTATCCACACGATTGGTTTCCCTATGACTATGTCCAGATACTGAAGGAGAGGATGAAGATGATGATGAAGATGAAAAAGAAGGAAAACCATCGCCATGACTATGGTTTCTACCTTCTCTTCGATGGTCTCGACCTCAATCATGAGCATGATCAGAATGTTTGTCCTTATCATTTGTTTGTGTTCCTTCGTTGAACACTTCGTGTTCATGGGTATCAAAACCAAGGTTGTGAATGGTGGAGTGGAGGTTTTGATACACCACCTCCTAACCAATGTTAGGAGAAGGAACATCATTTCGTGGGGAACCTGTTGAGGTAGGTTCACCATTCTCAATTTCACTCAAAATGTGTGGGACGTCATGGGACCATTTACCCTTCAAAGATGTATGGTATCTCTCCTATTGCAAGTCCCTTTGACATTGCGCTTATGTGGGATGATAGTCTCTTGAGTTATGATCACATACAACATATTCTACATATAAAAGTGGCATGCCTATTCGTGTGAGAGCACGAAGGAGCATGTTGGGAACTGATCAGTCTGGAGGTAACACTATGTTGCCCTCTAAGTCTCTCCAATGTAGTTGTTTGTCTTTGTGGAGAATAAAGGTGAAATCAGGCACATACTTATTAGGATGAGTATATACCACATGAAATTGTTAAGGAACTGGAAGATCATGGTTATGTGTATTATGTCGCCAACTGCCTCTTGCGTTAGTCCTAGGTGGTGAAGTTCTCTTATGCAAAGAAGAAGACATCTTTTCTTGTTTGGTGTGCAATGTACTGTTGTTTCGTCTTTCTTTGATTAACCCTAAGGGTTCGTTCTGAAGTCCCAACGATATGAATGGTTTCCTATGTTCTACACAGCGCACAAACAACTAAGTCCCCAGCAATGGCACCAATGATGAGTGGCGAGGTACCCCCACACTTAACCATACTAATACGAGTGTTTCACACATGATCCAATCAAACTCCAAGGACCAAGTGCTTATGCACCGAAATGGAACACTCAGGTTTAATCAATTTTTTTCTTCTCAAACTTACTTGTATTGTCATAGTTGTATGGTTAAGTAAGCTTGAGGTATATGATTTTTATAACTTTTGTATTTTTTATGTCTTTTGCTAATAAAGGAGAGGGAGAGAGAGCTAAGTGGCTAACTTACATTAACTATTCATTAACTAGTTTCTAATTGTTCCTAACACCAGTATTCGTTCCCACTTGCTGTACACATCCTAAACCAGTGCAATGCTATTAGGATTACCAAATGCTAATTGTTACTGGGTTACGAAGCGCTACACGTACACTCGAAGTGGTCGTACTAAGTGTATTTAACTAAGGGGGTTAAAGGTTGAGAGAGATATTAATTAACTAGGAAAGCATTAAACAATAATTAATTACTAATTAGCTTAATATGTATGTTGCAAGGTTTATCAAAAAGTTCGTCTTTATTATCGTACACAAAATTGTGCTCAAGTACAAATTGCTCGAATAAAGATCCATTCACTCTATGACTCCTATTGCGAGCACACAAAAATAATTCTAACTTTAGAATGATAAAACTACAAGAGTCTGGCTAAGGGTCTAAATCTAATGTATGTGAACCAAGGGTGCCACCTCTTATTTATAGAAGATGAGGTAGGACGTGATATCGCAGTTCATCAGTAACCATCATTGTAACCATAATCGTCACCATTTATAATAATAATAAATATTCATTATTATTGTAATCGTAACCATCACCATTTATAATAATAAATATTCATTATTACTATAATCATAACCATCACCATTTATAATAATAATAAATATTCAATATTACTCGGGCCCTACACGTGAGGGAATACAAAGAGATGAATGGGAAGCCTAAGTGTCAGGGGGTGTCAATTGAATAGAGGTTTGGCTCCCCTATAGTGACTCTTTGGCTCCCTTACATGTGGTGCATGCATGTGAAGGAATATAAAGAGACGAATGGGAAACTTAGGGGTTACGGAACATTAATCGGGTAGAGATTCAACTCCCCTACACTGATTCTTTAGCTCCCATGCATGTGGTGCATGCGCATGAGGGAATACGAAGAGAT
>MNCI01036184.1:45645-70413 GCA_015680685.1 Gnetum montanum | reverse complement strand
GACAAATAATAAATAATAGTAAATAAAGTCCTAATTAGCCTATTCCATGCACTACAAGGTTTATCCAAGAAGTTCATCTTTATTTCCGTACACAATCTTGTGTTCAGGTACAATATTTGCTTGAATAAAGATTCGTTCACTTTGGAGTTCCTACTATGGGCACATGGAAATTAATCTATCTTTGGAGAGGTAAAACTGCCAGAGTTTTGCTACGGTCTAAGCCTAGGATAAGAAACAAGGAAGAGCTGCCTCTTATTTATAGACTTGACGGTGCACTGTAAAATATCGCGTGGGATGCGATATCGCAGCAGCTGCAATATCGCAACCCATGCGATATCACATCCCATCATACCCTAATTACTAAATGAAAACTCGTCCTCGAGTTCCTTACAAAATATTGGAAAGTTATGGGATTATTGACTGAATGGAACTAATGGGATGACATGCAAATGGATCATCATTACAAGACAAGACAAAACTAGTGTTCATGAAAACAAGGGTGAACACCTTTTACATTTGACATCAGGCCTTAGTTGGCAGTTGAGAAAGAGAGAGAAAGAAGTGTTTCTACCACCAGCACCAAGATTGCACCTTTTGTTGTCCATCCATAAATGCGCCATCGATCTTGCTCCTTGCATAGCTGCTTTTAGCACTACTCCATTCCAAGTGTTCCCTCCAGATCCAATCCATTATTGCATGATTACCATTTGCACACAAAACACAATCTTATATTAGCAAGGATAATTGAATCATCATGTAATTGATACCTTGCTTCAGTGAAAGGTTCATTGGCTGGGTTGTGGTATGGTTGATTACGGATCTAGAGATATATTAATGATGACTACCGAAGGTGTAAGGGTTAGGAGAAAATTAAAAAAATTGGGCCTCGTACCCCCATGACTAATCGCAAACCTCCAATAGCGAGATAATGGAAAAGGAAAAAGAACAAGAACGATGGAGAAAAAGAGACAACTATTACGTCGATGAAATGGATATCAAGATGGAAATGAACAAAATAAAGTGGATTGCAAAAATGTTAAGGGAAAGAATTTAATGGATGCACCAAGTAGAAATGCCAATGGGTCCTCCCCAAAGCAGGCTCATGCCTGTAATGCCTTGACAAACCCACATTCACAGAGTTCGTCAGCTCTAGAAATGTCATTTGGAACAAGAGTTAAAGTCCTAACCACAAGAATTTACCAAAAAGAAAACAATGTGTCAACCAAAATATACACTAATGATACAATATGTAATGAGGTGAATAATGGAGAGAAGAAGATGGAATGGAATCCCAAGGACAAGGTGGTGTACAACCCCCTGCATGTTTAATGATTAATGTGACTTGGTAAATCTCATTCCAAGTTCTACCTCAAACAAACCACATCCAGTGACTTCGCATTAATGCATTTGGCCAATCCATCCACTTAAATAACAAGAATGCCTGCCCCAAGAGCCACCACCATTCCGATGAAAGAAATGAGGAGAGAATGGGAAGCGAGAAGGGCCTTAGTTAGAGGGAATATTTTTAGTTCCATAACCAGTGCTTGTAGCCCAAGGGATTATTTTTTCTAAGGGGTGTGCTTTGAATTCTCACTTTTTTTTTTGTTTTTATGTGTTTATGTATGAGAACCACACGATGCAAAGACTTATTATTGTTATTAACTCGGCTTCCCGATAATTAGGTAACGTCAAAACGACAAGAAAACTCAAGAAGAAAACATCCAAGCACCCAAGAGAATGACCAACACAAATGCATCAAGTTTGAGAAGTACCCAGTCACCTATTTGTTAGAGTTTTTATTAGAAAGGGATTGTACATTTCCAAGCCAAGAGAGACCATAGAACTTGTGGATGAATGTATGAAGTGGACTCATTTCCTGTCATATCAAAAGAACATACCTTAGTATCAACATCATAACTTAAAGGTAAAAACCAAACATTAGCAATCAATTAGGAAAACAGTTCATACCATCATTAAGAACACTTATTGGGTGACAAACCTACAAGATGGATAACACACATAAAAACACACACAAAAAATGAAAAAGTATAACGATGTTGTAAAACAAAAATAAGAAAAGTTAAAGGAATTTGTAAAACAAAAATGTGTAAAACAAAAATGAGAAAAACAAAAATGTGTAAAACAAAAACATGTAAAAAAAACGTGTAAAACAAAAATGTGTAAAACAAAAACTGTAAAACAAAAATGTGTAAAAAAAAACTATAAAATAAAAATGTGTAAAAAAATTATATAAAACAAAAACTAAAAAGAACTGAGGGCCTCCAATGACTAGCATAGGTGGCCATCTCCCCCATGATTAAATGGAAAGGAAGAGATACGGAATAATGAGTGCCTATTTGAATTTCTTAGAAGTGTCCAACTTCTCCTAACTGATGTTTTTAGATTAAGGGGTGGAAGTCGATGATGCTCATATTCCAATGTGTTTATGCCTTCATTGTTAGCATGAGTTGTTCCCTTAGTTTGTTCCATGCATATTGGTCGATTGCTCTTTTGACTAGCTGTCAACCATGGGGTGTCCACTACTTGTGTGGTTGCTACATATAGGTACCTTTGTATTTCTATTTCTTGGAAACACCAGTTACATGGAAGAGATGCTGAGCATTCCTCCATGTCATCACCCTCTGAGTCACTGTATGTGATGCACGAAACTTTCTTCTTCTTGATCTTTTCATAAATGTTTACCTTAGAAATCTCCAAGGAAAGATCGCAGATCCCTAGGTACGCATCTATTGTACTCAGCCATGGCCTTCCCATTATAATTGGGAAGCCCCCGTTAACACTGTTAACTTCTATCACTAGGAAATCGGCTGGGTATGATCAACCACACACAGTGGTAACTATGTCCTCCACCAATCCCAAGCGAATGGTGATGGACTAGTTAGCCAACTCTAGTTGAATGTTGCTCTTCTTGAGCTAGGGCAGGTTCTAGGCTTGATACATTTCTCGTGAGATTAAGTTGACTCTAGAACTTGAGTCAAGAAGAGCCTTATGTGGTTCATTCCCGGTGACTTGTAGATAGATTAAGCAGCTTTCAGGATCAGAGAGTTTCTTGGGAAGGTGGCCTACCTTGATCCAATCGGTAACAGTATGCATTAACATAACCGTATACGTTAAGCTCTGTTGTTGGACTGAAGGGAGCCCCGAAGTCTTGTTTGTTGGAGGAGCATGCACAAACTCAATTGCTTGTTGTTGTGAGAGCTTGTCTGGGCTTTTGGTTCTGAAGAAGGGTCTTTTCTTCTTGCGGTTGTTAGAACCAATAGCAGGTTGAATGTTTACGGCTCTCATAGCATTACGTTGCTGCAGTTGAGTGGGGAGTTCCCCTTGCATTGTTGGAGCAGGTGGTAGTGAGACTACTGGCGGAAGAGTGGTGGATGGATTTGGAGGATGGTATCGATGTGGAGCATCTCCCAGAGGAGAAGGAGTTTTTCTAAAGTACTCCTGAACTTGGTAGTGACGATGTGGAGTTGTGTGACCCATAGAGTCACTTGGAGAAATTGGCTACTACACATAATAACCATAAGGATCAGGTTGCCAGTAAGGGTATCGTTGTCTAGGTGGTGGCATCCCCCATGATTGTGGGTGTTGCCACTGTTGATGTTGCCCGATGGATTGTGGTGGAGTTCCACTTGGATAGTACATTAACGGTTGGTGGAAGTGCCTTGGGTTACCTTGGGGATAAGGTAACCTTCAAAGTGCTTACCATTGGTTAAGTCTTGGGTTAAGTGCATACACCCCAGACTTTTGTAGATGTGAGATGATTGGACAACATCCCTTAGGATATTCATATTGGCTGATCTCACATCCACTGTCATTATCTGTGTCAAAATCCATAACCTCATTAGAGATAGTTATTTTCCCCTTACCATTGTTACGTGCATGACCTGCATTTCTCCTCTTTTTCTTATCAAAGTCACTACCTTGTTCCACCTTAGACTCCTCTATGATTTTTAGGACAGTTTCAAGTCTAGAGTCTAAGGAATCCCACAATTGAGCCACCTTAGCCGACACTTCTATTGTTAACTTCTGGAGCGGCAAGGTTTTTCTGTTCACCAACTCTTCGAGTGGTGACTCATGCTCCTCATCACAAAATTTCACTCCCTTCTTCTGAAGGGAAGGATCACGATTATATTCTTCTGTGCTCTCTCTTTTCCATAGTTCCCCTTCTTCTTTGGCTACTTGCTCTAACAAGCAATGAATTTCATGGGCTCTAGGTTCTTATAGTCTCCCTTGGGCATAAGTCCCAAGGGTTCTCCTAGTTTCATATCTTAGCCCATCTATGAGATGGCAAATTTAATCTCGCTGTGCATACCCATGGCCCAAGAAATGATGTAGCAATGCATAGTATCAGCCCATGGTAATATCCAATGGCTCATGAGTACCTTGTTTCCATCCTTGGATCTATTTACACAAATTAGACACTCGAAGTATGTTTGGTATTTTTCATTGAACAAATCTAACATTGTACTCCATCTCCTAATGGTTTCTGGCTCTAAGGATTGGTACCAACTCTCTGCTTCCTTTATGAATATCCTAGGAAACAACTTTAGTTTCTGCCACTCATTCTCTATGTTTTGCAAGGCGCAGGTATCATGGAATGCCTGTAAATGATTCTACGGATCAACATTGTATCCCCCTTCAAAGTGTGGGATATTATTCATGTCTAAGCACTTGATTCGGCTATCTTTTTGATGCCTTGTCAATATTCTAACTACCTCCATGATATCTAGCATACTTCAAGTGACAAGTAGGGGTTCGT
Source organism: Gnetum montanum (assembly GCA_015680685.1). NCBI lineage: Eukaryota > Viridiplantae > Streptophyta > Gnetopsida > Gnetales > Gnetaceae > Gnetum > Gnetum montanum. The sequence continues at coordinate 65,636 of MNCI01036184.1, read as the reverse complement.
CATGATCATCTCTTTCATGACATCTGTGATGTCTGCGTTGTTCCCTACTTTCCCTTTGTTCATGCCCTTGTCCTTACTCTCGACTCTCTTGTTGAGGTCTCTCATTTTTCCTACCTCTATCCTCACCGTTATGCTCTTTATGGCTACACCCAGATGTGGAAGGAGAGGGTGAGTGATGTGCTGAAGGGGAAGAAGAAGGAGAACCATTTCCATGACGATGCTTCTTACTTTCTCTTCTGCTTCTACGGCCCTGATCGTGATGACAATCTAAGTTCCCATCCTTGTCATGTGTTGTTGTTCCCTCAGTGAATAGTTGGTGTTCACGGGGGTCAGAACCAAGGTTGTGTATCGTAGAGTGTAAGTTTTGATACCCCACCTCCTCACCATCGTTAGGAGGGGGAACATCATCTGATGAAGAACCTGTTAGAAGTGGTTCACCATCTCTAATTTCACTTAGGATGTGCAGGACCCCTTTGCCCTTCAATAGTGTATGGTGGCTCTCCTGCCATGAGTCCCTTAAATGTTGTGCTTTTGTGGGATGATAATCGCTTGTGTCGATATCGCCTACAACGTATTCAGCTTATAACTGTGTCATGCTGATCTGTGCAAGAGCATGGAGGAGCATGTTTGGGATTGACCGATCTGGGGGTAACACTATGTTACCTTGCAAGTCTCTCCATCACAGCTGTTCATCCTGATGAAGAATAAAGGTAAAATCTGGTATGTACTCATCGGGATGAGTATATACCACTCGATGTTGTTGAGGAACTGGCAGATTTCGGTTATGTGTTTGATGTTACCGACTATTTCTAGTATAATCCCTAGGTGGTGAATTGCTCTTGTTAGAAGAAGACATTGTTATCTGATTCAATGTGCTATTTAACCATTATATAATTTTTCATTGAATTAACCCTAAGGGTCCATTTAAGCTCCCAATGATGTGGATAATCTCCTATGTTCTACTTAGCACACAAACACTTAGTCCCCGGCAATAGTGCCAATGATGAGTGGTGAGGTACACCTACACTCAACCATACGAATACAAGCGTAGCATAGGAAATCCGGTTGAACTCTGCAGACTAAGTGCCTACATGCCTCATGGAACACTTAAGGTTAATCATTCATTGTCTTCCTAGACTTACTTGTAGTTGTCACAATTGAATGGTTAAGTAAGTCTGAGGTATATGATTTTTATGTCTTTTTTGTTTTATCTCCTATGATATTGAGGTGAAGGGTGAAGAGACTAATCGACTAACTTTAACTAACTAACTAAGTATGAATTAACCTAGTGTCAGCATCCGTTCCCACTTACCATTCACACCCTGAACCAATGCAACCTTGGTTACCAAACACTAGTCGTTGCTAGGATCACCAAGCATAATGCACGTGCTCGAAGTGGTAGTACTGAGGCACTTAACTAGGAGAGAAGGGTTGAGAGAGATTTAATAACTAATAAATCATTTAAACGATAAATAATAAATAATAGTAAATAAAGTCCTAATTAGCCTATTCCATGCACTGCAAGGTTTATCCAAGAAGTTTGTCTTTATTTCTGTACACAAACTTGTGTTCAGGTACAATATTTGCTCGAATAAAGATCCGTTCACATTGGAGTTCCTACTGCGGGCACATGGAAATTAATCTACCTTTGGAGAGGTAAAACTACCAGAGTTTTGCTATGGTCTAAGCCTATGATGAGAAACAAGGGAGAGCCGCCTCTTATTTATAGACTTGGTAGCACATCGTGATATCGTGTACGCGATATCGCAGGGGATGATGTGATATCGTGTGGGATGCGATATCGTGGCCCATGCGATATCCCGTCCCATCAGCACTCACTAACTATTCTCTAAGATTACAAAATAAAGCTACAAGAATTCAGCTACTCTATTAACAAAAGTATGAAAATTGATGCAAAACTAACTAAAAATGGGAGCCTAGGCGCTATATTTATAGGCCAGAGTATATGCCCTAACGTCGGATACCCGACGTTGTGGCTAGGCCTTGATGTTGCGTACCTGATGTAGTAGCTCTGATGTTAGAGCAAACAAAAAACAATGATTCATCATATGTCAAGGCTTTAATGTCAAGGCCAGGTAAATCATGACTCATTACTTGTTATAAGTCTTGAACTAAGAAGACTTGGATGCTAAGAGTTGAAGTAATTGCTAGAATTTCTAAAAGAAAATTATGTTGTTTATCTTGAAGTTGTACTCTTAATTTATACTAATTTCTACCATCTCTATTTGCTTATTTACATATATCCTACTTTAATGATGCATTGAAAATTAAACTATGGTTTTGGAGCTTGGGTTTTCTAATTGAGCTTATTCTAGGACTTGTAATTCCTTAAGAGTATTTCAAGATGGTGAGTGGTGCCAAGTACATTAAAGAAATAGAAAAGTTATACAGAGTAAGGTTAAAGATTGACTTTGAAATGATGAGTATGTTGAAATTGTTGCAAAGTTTCATAATTCAAATGAGTATTAATATCTCTATTTAGTAGTAAAAAGGTATCTTTTAGAAACCTACACATTGGTGTCAAGCATGCATATAAGTTGTGTTAGTTGTATCAACTTTCTAATTTCCAAGTAGGGAAATTAATATGCTCAATTGGTAAGAAAAGGATACTACCTTCAAATAGAAAATTAATTTCCCTTTCAAATTTTCCTAAAATTTTTGAAATACTATTTATTTTACTAATTCAAGAGCTTGCTTGGGAATGTTATATTGAATATTCTATTTATTAAGTCATAGAAATTTCTCATAAATCCACCCATTATCATAGGTTTATATCATCACTTTTTGAATATTTATCCAATGATAAAGATCTAGTTCTTCATAGAGGCAAATCATAAAAAGGAAATCATGTAGCTAATCCTATTTTTTTGGGACAAGGCTAGAATGATAACGATGATATATTTATTCAATGAAGATATAGAAAGATTTTGAGTATAGCCTATAAATTAACAAATAGTTCCAACTTCTAAGGGCATCACCTGTGTTTCAAGAAGCATAATATTATATTGTGTCCATCTTTTAACTTTAAATTCATCGAACAAAAAAAGCTTCTAAATTTGATATAGTAGGACCCCATACAACACATCCATAAAGAATAGTTGGTTGAACAATGACACGATAAAGCTATTTTTTGATATCCCAAGCTATAATAAATTTATTTATACATTTTCTTTTTAAAGTAAATAAGGTTTTCATACACTTGTAACTCTTTAAGTAATGCAATGATACCACTTGTAATTGCAAGAACACTTTATGCCAAGATATTTATAAGAGCAGTTATGTCCACACAATAGGGTAGATGTGACCCATGAATGAAAAGGGTCTTACCACAAGGCTACTCCATTATTAACATAATAGGGTTGATGTGACCCATGAATAAAAAGGGTCCTACCACAAGGCTACTCTATTATTGACATAATAGGGTAGATGTGACCTATGAAAGAAAAGGGTCTCACTACAAGGCAACTTCATTGCCACCATAAGAATTGAACCCATAACTTCCTAATTAAGAAATAAGTGTCTTGACCACTTACTTTACATTCATATGTATTGTATAAATATATGTTAGTGATATTGTGTTTGGTGCTCTTAATGAAATTTTGTATAAGAAATTTGAGAAGTTAATGAAAGGGAAGTTTAATAAAAGAATTAACATTTTTCTTAGGTTTACAATTTATTTAAAAGAAGGATGATATCTTTGTACCTTAAAAAAAAGTATGAAAATACATATTCTCAATTGACTATTTGGAATAGTGAAATGATTGGAAGATTGTTCTACCTTATTGCTAGCAAACATCATGGTAAATGTAATCAAACATGCAAGGTATTTAATCAAACCCTAAAGAATCTCATTTAAAGGCCCTAGATGTATTTTCATTAATTTGATATACATTACAGGTAAGCTTTATTATTTTCTTAAAAATAATCATATTTTATGAATGAGAAAAAGTAATATTTAGCTTCTATAAGCTATGTACCCTTAGTGTTCAACTAATTTGGATAAATCAAACCTTAAAGGATTATGGTCTACAACAAAAAGCATCATCAATCTTGCATTGAATGCCATGCAACACTTAAACCAAATTTTACAAAATTCCATGCAGCACTTAGACTAGATTTTACAAAATTCCTGGCAACACTCAAGATCAGAATTTATCATGAATTTATCCAAGAGCAAGTTCAAAGAGGGAGAAATCTATTTTATGTACATTTAGTCTGGGCAAGTATGGTGACCAAACCTCTTTAGCACTATACAAGAGTATTGATCATGGTTTTAGAATTAAACCATCTCTAACATACCTGACTCAATCTACTAAGTGTCAAATTTAATGGGTTGTTGAAATAATTGTAAAGTAATATGATATATGTTATGAGCTTTTGTGCATAAATTTTAAACCTTCTCTGTCATACCTTAAGTTTCTGCAAATCCAAGTACATCAAAGTTTTAAAAACCCATACTACCTAACATTATAATTTTCTCTACAAATACTCATCCGCAGTCATTGGATATGTGAGAAGACTAGAGTCACCAGTGATGTGTGTGGGTCCCTCCAACATAAAGCCCATGTCACAGTAATATAAATAAATAAAAAGGAGGGGAAGGAAGGTTCCTTACTAAGTTAGGGAACCAACCAAAATTAGCCACATAGGTTGTCTACTAAGTTAGGAAACATTCAAAGGATGCCTAAGTTAGGGAGCATAGGCCATTTCCATTGGCTATAAATCCAAGGAAAATGGCAAATGGGAGCATGGGTCGAAGAGAAGCCAATAGCCAATGTGAGAAAGAGAGGCCAAAGGGAGACACACACAAATAAGCCTTGTGAGCTTGGGTTTCTAGGAATTTCTCCTAAAGGGATGTGATATTTCTCCTTGTTATTCTAGGAATGTTTTTTCTTAAGGTTGTGTGTCAATTTTGGATAGCTCTAGTAATTAACTAGAGAGACACTTTGTATTCCTACCATTTATTAGTAGAAGAATATTTCTTTGGAGTTTGACCTATGGTGAATCACATAAATTATTGTGTTATTGCATGCTATTATTTTGTACTTTACTTCCACTATCTACTCCATTAGTTTATATCCTACTTTTAACACACAAGTGAGAAAATATTGCACAAGCCAGTTCATGGTTTTGTGCCCTCTTTTTCCCAACAACTAGTATCAAAGCACCAAGTTGGAGATCATAAACAACAAAACGACACTGAGCTTGTGGAATTTGCTACAAAATTTGTTAGTATTTCTATGTGTTGTTATGGCAAACACTAGCAATAGTAGTGGAGTTAGTAGCATGTATATAAATACTGGTAGAATGGTTTATTTGAATGCTGAAAATTATCAGTTATGGAAGGGTGAAATGAAAGACCTTCTATACTATAAAAAGTGATATGCTCTTATCACTGGTAAAAAACCAACGACAATGGATGATGAGGAGTGGAAAATGTTGGATAAGCAAGTTGTAGGGTATATTCACCATTGGTTGGATAATAATATTTATCATCTTTTCTCCACAAAAAAATATGCCAAAAGTTTTTGCGATAAGTTTGAGGAGATGTATGCTGGAAAGATGGGAGGAAATAAAATGTACTTGATAATAAAATTGATGAACACCAAGTACAAAGAAGGTACTCCCATTTCTAACCACCTCAATGAGATGTAGGACATTATGAATCAACTTGTAAATTTGAAGATCAACTTCAATGAAGAATTAGAGGGTCTAATAATTCTTAGTTCCTTGCCACAAAGTTGGGAGACACTCAGAATGTCGATAACAAACTCAGCCCCAAATGGAGTTGTATCATTTAGCCAAATCAAGAGTAATCTCTTGGATGAAAAAATTAGGAGAAAGACGGTGGGCTTCACAAGTTCTAATTTTGAGGCACTGGTTACAAAAAATTGGGGGAGGAGCTAGAGAAAAGATCCACAAAAGCGTGGAAATGGTAGAAGCAAGTGCAGATCCAAAAAGGAGATTGAGTGTTATCACTATGACAAGAAGGGGCATATAAAGAGGAATTATAGAAAGTTGAAGTAAGAGCAACAACAATAACATCAACCAAATGAGAATGGTGGAGATCAAGCTTTAGTTGTTAATCAAGAAGCTTGCATCCTCAAAGACATGAGTGATGCTAATACTATTAATTTGGCAACCTAGGAAATGAATTGGGTAATTGATAGTGATGCTTCTATTCATGTGACATCCAAAAGAGACTTCTTCTCATTCTACACTCATGGAGACTATGGTGAAGTAAATATGGGAAATGATTATTTAAGCAAAGCAGTCAGCATTGGAGATGTTTGTTTGAGGATAGATATTGGTTGTAAACTAATTTTGAGAAATGTCAAACATGTTCCATATATTAGATTAAACTTGATATTTATGATGAAACTAGATAATGATAGCTATGAGAACAACTTCAAAGAAGGACATTGGAAACTCTCCAAGGATTCCTTGGTGGTAGCTAAAGAAAAGAAGTAGCATTCTTTATACATGACGCAAACGCATGTCATCAAAGACACCATCAATGTGGTAGAGGATGAAACAACAATAGAGCTATGGCATAAAAGGCTTAGCCACATTAGCCAAAAGGGGCTAGATATCCTAGCCAAGAAGAATATACTTTTGAAGGTGAAAAGCACACATTTGAAGAGCTATGTAGATTTAGTACATTTTAATATTTTTGGTCCTATGCCAACAAGATCACTTAGTGGGGCATACTACTTTGTCACATTTATTAATGATCACTCCAGAAAGGTGTGGTTATACACCTTGACAACAAAAGACTAGGTGGTAGATGTGTTTAAGCAATTCCATCTGAGTATAGAAAGAAAGATTGGTAGGATGTTGAAGTGTATCAGAATAGATAATGAAGGTAAATACTTGGGAGTGTTCTCTAAGTATTGCAAGAGTCATGGTATCTAACACCAGAAGACTTCTTAGTTGAATGGTCTAACTAAAAGGATGAACCAAACTATTGTGGAAAAATCTAAAAGCATACTATCACTTGCAAAGTTACCCAAAACCTTTTGGGAAGAAGCAATGAAGAAAGCTACTGATTTAATCAATCTTTCTCCCTTAATTCCTCTAGATGGAGATATTCTAGAGAGAGTATAGTGTAATAAAAATGTATCCTATGATCATCTGAAAGTGTTTAGTTGCAAAGAATTTGTGCACATCTCAAAGGATGAGAGATCCAAGCTAGATGGAAAAATCAAGGAATGCATCTTTCTGGGATATGACAATGATGAGTTTGGCTACAGACTATTTGATCTTATTACAAAGAAAATAGTCAAAAGCCAAGACATTTTATTCTTTGAAGATTAGTTTATCAGAGACATTAACAAGGAGATCCAAAAACCAAAGCAAAGTGATAAGGTGAATCACAATCCTATCCTTTCACCTAAATCATTGAATCAAGGTGGAAATGAACAAGAAGTTACTCAAGCTCCCACAAATTATGGTCAACAACAAAGTCAATATGCATTTGAAGTACCATTGAGGAGATCAACAAGAAGTCACTAGCCTTCCAAAAAGTATCCTCCTAATGAGTATATGGTGTTGACTGAAGGGGGAGAACCTAAAAGTTATGGTGAGGCTCTAGCAAATAAATATAAGAAGGAGTGGATCAAAGCCATGCAATCAAAAATGTAGTCATTGAAGAAGAATGACACATATGAATTGGTAGAATTACCAAAAGGAAGGAAAGCATTGAAGAACAAGTGGGTGCATCAGCTAAAGGTTGATGAAGATGAAATAAGGTATAAGGCAAGGTTGGTTGTGTAAGGCTTTAATCAAAAGCAAGACATGGACTTTGAAGAAATCATCACACTAGTGGTGAAAATGACATCCATTAGAATGATTTTGAGTTTATCTGTGATGAGTGGCGAGGTACCCCTACACTCAACCATATGAATACGAACGTTCATGCATGATCCGGTCGAACTCCGCAGAAGGGCTAGTTGTGGTATCTAGATAGTTACACGTTAATCATAGCTCGTTGTCTTCCCACCTAGACTAGTATTTGCTTTATCACATATGGTTTAGTCCAGAGTGAGGCGTATGATGTTATCCTAAACTAGTGCTACTATTAGAGACAATGGAAAATAATCTTAATTAAACTAATAAGCAATAGGAAATGAAGTCTAAGCTAGCCTAAGTGTGATGAGCATATGTTCCTTAATCATTCGTACACATCTTGAACCTCGTGCACAACTACTATTGGGATTACCAAGCATAGATCCTAGGTATGCTACTAGGTTACCAAGTAATTACACTTTAATGCTCATGATTAAGTCGTACTCATTCGACATTTAAAAATAAGAATAGTAAATGATGGTAAAGAAATATTAACTAAGAAAACAATAAATAACAATAACAATTAAACAATTAAAACTAAGTGAATGTTGCAATGATGAAGTAATCTCGATCTTTATTTCTGGTCATGTGTTCGTCCAAGTACGTCACACTCGAATAAAGGTGTCGTACAATTACAAGCATTACACTGTGGGCATGCACTTGGGAAAATAGTCTAACTCCTATGGAAACAAATTGCAAGAGCTTCACTACAACTACCAAAAGGATGCCTAAGTGCGACCGGTGCGCACTTATTTATAGCTAGAAATAGACACTGGGTTAATGAGGCTGTGTAAACGCATGGATGGATGTGTCAATGGGGACATGTATACGAGGCCTAGTAAATAGGTCCTAGTATATAGGGCATGGTTAGTAGACGGGGCCTAGTATACAGGGCTTGGTTAACCACAATTCATCATACCCCCATGACTAAATAACAACTCGTCCTCAAGTCAAAGAAAGTGAGGAACAAGATCAATTGATTACACAGTGGATAGGTATGGGATTATTAACTGGCTAGAAATATATTCATGCTTTAGTGGATATGAAAAAATTGGGACACAGACACAAAATTACAAAATTATGTTGGAACTCATGTGGTTCTAGGTGACGGTGGCTCCTCCATGTGGTTCTAGATTGATATCGTTGAAGAAGTGCCTAACGTTTCTCCCCTTCTATCCAAGGATTATGAGCTACCCATGCTAATGTTCCAATGTTTTATGGAGTCAGCATTTCCCATGGGCATGGTAGCTATGGGAATACTTAATTGGCCTTGACATGCCATGTTGCAGATTGTCATCATTCCTTTTCATAGGCTCAGCCCCCGACCTCTCCACCTTTTTCTTGGCTAGATTGTGCAATGACAGGGGGTCCTTGATGGATGCTTAATGATTTTGCCTCCTACTTTGCATGTTCTACGTGAGGTCCTTGGTCTCTGCCTTCCCCTGGGCATTCAGTTGCACCTTGAGAAGGTCCTCCTTGTTGTCCTCTTTTAGGGGTCATCTATAATCACACAAAGATCAATTGTTAGTAAGGTTATTGAAATAAGTTCAATTATTTCATACCTTACTAATTGCCCTTCATAAATGTTGAATTCTTTGCTTAGTTTAATATTAGAGTAAGAAATTTTTTCAAGGAAGTTGCCCTAAAATATTAATGTCAGACTTGATTTGTTTAGGTGACACATGAAAGAACATGTAATGGTTTTGAGGAACGTTTGATAAAAGGATAACAAAGGAAAGGATAGATTTGGCAATGAAGTACTCAGAGGGCATAAAATGATGTGGTGATGTGCAAAAAGTACAAATTACAAAAGTCACGCAAGTGGGTCCTCCCCAAAGCAAGTTCCAACCTATAATGCCCTTGCATAACCACACCTTAAAATTTTTGTAGGCACTAGAAGGGTTAAATGAAATCTACACTGATGCAACAAAACACACACATGTACATACCACCGTGATGAGGTATGAATTCAATGCTACACAAGACACGAGTCACAAATACATGAACAGTGAGATGGGATGAATCGGAGAAGGGATTGTAAAGATTGGGATGTGAGGTAACTGACTTAGGGCACAATGAATCTTGAGTGTAGGGCATGATTAATGTTTCATTAGCCCGTCGCTCCAAAATCAAGACCAAGTCCATTCCTCTGATCAGTGACATGCATTAAACTTGATAATTAAAAGTTAAAACTGTTAGAAATATTCTGTGCATCAAAAACCGGATTGCACAAGCGGAAGCATGTAAAAAATAGATCTCTTAATCTACAAATGTGCATGAAACAAAAATGCAAAAATCAATTTGAAAAACAGATCGAACTGACCTCCAGCCATTGATGCCATTGATGAATGTTCTGGATCTTCTTTCACACGGGCGCCTTGCGGTGATGGTGTATGCAGACTGTAAGCGACTGTGAAAGGGACCTGAACTGCTATACTGCAATTGATTCCTAGTGCCATGTTCTCCCATCAAGAAACCATAAGGCACCGGAACCAGTTACCATTTATTAGAAAAATATGAGACCATTACCGATAACAATGAATAGAAATTTCCAAAGCTATCACATTGTTACATTAGAAAGTTGAATCGTTTTTAGGACTTTCCATGTTTACGTAGGAGGCATGTTTCCACAATTGTCACAATGTAGGAGGCATGTTTCCACAATTGTTCCCGTCTCCCACTTGGTCTCCATATTTATTCTAATATCCAACTTTCAAGAAACAAATACATGAATCATGGCGATAGTTCCTCTTAATGCGAGTAGTATCTTCCATGTATTACAATGTATTATTTCTCAAAGTCAATTCCTTTATATGGTAACTACAACTGTATGAACAAACCCAATGTTTATTCGCGGTCCAACCTTATGTGTGTGTTCTCTAATGACTTTATGCGCAACTGTATGAGAAAACACACAACTGAATAGAGTTTCATTAACACTGTAATGTTGTACAACATATTACATCATGGAACCAAGTCCCATCCGAGTGACATGATCCTTGAATGACCGTGGTGGCATTCCTTTGGTCAAAGGATCAGCTAGCATTAATTCAGTGCTGATATGATCTATGACCACTTTATTTTCTTTAATGCGATCCCTTATGGCTAAGTACTTTATGTCGACGTGTTTATTTCGACTGCCACTCTTATTATTCTTAGCCATAAAGACAGCAGCTGAATTGTCACAAAATATCTGTAATGGCCTAGATATTGAATCCAGAATTCTAAGCCCTGATATGAAACTCTTTAACCATACACCATGTGAAGTAGCCTCAAAACAAGAAACGAACTCTGCCTCCATTGTGGAAGTAGCAACCAAGGTTTTCTTTCCACTCCTCCAGGAGATGGCTCCTCCAACTAGCATAAAAACATAGATGTTGATTTCTTGGAATCAACGTAGCTAGCAAAGTTTGAATCGGAGTAGCCAATCACCTCCAAATGGTCAGTTCGTCGATACATAAGCATGTAATCCTTTGTACCTTGAAGGTACCTCATGACTTTCTTTGCAGCTTTCCAGTGGTCGATACCTGGATTACTCTAATATCAGCCCAACACCCCCACAGCAAATGCAATGTCAGGTCGTGTGCAGACCTGAGCATACATAAGGCTTCCAACAGCTGAAGCATATGGAATGTTGCTCATGTGACTTTTCTCTAAATCATTCATAGGGCACTGGTTCAAATTGAACCTGTCACCCTTTACAATGGGTGCAATACTTGGTGAACAATCTTTCATCCGAAACCTCTCTAGAACTTTATTAATATAGGTTTCCTGCGATAGACCCAGAATATATCTAGATCTATCCCTATGGATCTTAATGCCAAGGACATAAGATGCCTCACCCATATCCTTCATGTCAAAATTCTTAGAGAGAAATTGTTTCACCGCATATAAAAATCCATGATCATTGGTTGCAAGAAGGATATCATCCACATAGAGGACAAGAAAACAGATTTTACTCCCACTGACCTTCTGGTATATGCATTGATCCATGATGTTTTCTTCAAAGCCAAATGAAGTGATGACATCATGGAATTTCAAATACCACTGACGGGAGGCCTGTTTCAAGCCATATATAGACTTCTTAAGCTTGCATACCAATTGCTCACCATCATTAGAGGAGAATCCTTCAGGTTGTTTCATATAAACCTCTTCCTCTAGATCACCATTAAGGAATGTTGTTTTCACATCCATTTGATGTAGTTCAAAATCAAAGTGAGCTACCAATGCCATGATCACACGAAGGGAGTCCTTCTTAGATACAGGAGAAAAGGTCTCCATGTAATCTATTCCCTCCTGCTGAGTGAACCCTTTGGCAACAAGTCTAGCCTTATATCTTTCAATGTTGCCCAAGGAGTCTCTTTTAGTCTTGAAGACCCATTTGGATCCTATGGCTTTAACACCATTGGGCAACTTGACAAGATCCCAGACTCCATTAGTGGACATAGAGTTCATCTCATCTTTCATGGCATCATACCATAAGTCGGATTCCTTACAACTCATGGCTTGTGAAAACGTGTCAGGATCATTTTCGGCTCCTATGTTGTAGTCAGATTCCTGTAGATACACTATATAGTCACTAGGAATCGCTGATCGCTTTATTCTAGTAGATCGTCTTAATGTTGGTTCATCAGGCTCCTGAGGGGCAAGATGATCAACGGGCTGTTCAACAGGAACTGGTATCTGTTGTTCAGCTGGATCTACTATGTCTTGACCAGCAGTTTGTGGAACTTCAACGACTGGTGGATGTACATCACGTATTTGTACTGTAGGCGTGTTGTGTACAACAATCAATCGAGTACTTGAAGTAGAGGGTTGAGCATCCGCATGATCAGTCGCTGGAATTTCGTTCCAGGAATGATGACTCCCACTAATCAAGTCATTCTCAAGAAATTTAGCATTCCTTGATTCCACAAACCTAGTAGTATGTGATGGACAATAAAATCTGTATCCCTTAGACCGTTCGGCATATCCAACGAAATACCCACTTATGGTCCTAGGGTCTAGCTTCTTCTCTTGTGGATTATAGACTCTTACCTCAGACGGGCATCCCCAAATGCGTATATGTCGCAAACTCGGTTTCCAACCTTTCCACAATTCAAATGGTGTCTTAGAGACAGCCTTGGTTGGAACTCGGTTTAATATATACACTGCCGTCTTAAGGGCTTCATTCCACAAAGACTTAGGAAGCTTGGAGCTGCTAAGCATACTCCGCACCATGTCCAATAATGTTCGGTTTCTTCTTTCTGCCACACCATTTTGGTCCGGAGAACCAGGCATAGTGTATTGGGCAACAATCCCATGCTCTTGAAGAAACTTAGCAAAGGGACCAGGTGCTTGTCCATCATCAGTGTATCTACCATAGTATTCACCACCTCTATCAGACCTCACTATCTTTATTTGCTTACCGCATTGTTTCTCTACTTCAGCCTTAAATACCTTAAAGGCATCTAAAGCTTCATTTTTGTGATGAAGCAAGTAGAGATACATGTATCGTGAGTAGTCATCAATAAAGGTAATGAAATACCGTTGATCATATGCATCCATATCTGGACTACAAATATCCGTATGTATGATTTCTAATATGGCAGAACTCCTCTTGGCACCTTTCTTTGACACATTGGTCTGCTTTCCCTTTATGCAGTTTACACAAGTGTCAAAGTCAGTAAAATCAAGAGTACTAAGTACTCCATCAGTTACCAAGCGCTTGATTCTCTCAATGGAGATATGGCCTAATCTACGATGCCATAACATAGAGGATTCCTCATTCATAACACATCGCTTAATGCCAGCATGAACATGCATAGAAGTGTAAGAAGTGTCGTTTTGTAAATTAAGTTGAAAAAGACCATCTGTTAATGTACCATTTCCAACTATTTCAGATCTATAAGATACACTGAACATAGTATCTGAAAAGTTAAAGGAAAATCCCAATGATACAAGCCTTGATACAGAAATTAAATTCCTTGAAAAACAAGGAATGTAAAATGTCCTTTCCAAATCCAAAACAAAACCACTACTTAAAACTAATTTGCATGTGCCAATCGCTTCCACATGTGAGCGCATCTTGTTGCCCGAATAGATGCATGACTCACTTCCTACTGGCTTCCTTAGGTTTGCTAATCCCTGCAAGGAATTAGTAACATGGATTGTAGAACCGGAGTCAATCCACCATGTGTTATGACTAACATCAACCATATTAGATTCAAAACAAACAAATGAGGATTGAGTACCTTTCTTTTCAAGCCATCTCTGATGTTTAAGGCAATCTTTCTTTATGTGCCCTTTCTTTTTACAGAAAAAGCATCTAGATTCCTTCTTGATATCAGCTTGTGGAGGGATTTTTCCCTTCCCTTTAGTGTTGACTTGTTTTGTATTCTTTCCTTGCATGGCCAGATGCACACTTTCCTTTGCTTCCATGGCAAGTCTACCCTCTTCTTGCACACACATGGTCATCAATTCATTAATTGACCATTTGTCCTTATGTGTGTTGTAAGAAATCTTAAAGGGTCCATACTGCGGTGGGAGCGTGTTTAGGATGTAGTGCACAAGGAAAGATTCAGACATCTCAACCTCAAGTGTTTTTAGTTGAGCCGCTATGTCCCTCATGTGCATGATGTGCTCACGCACACCACCAATTCCAGTGAGCTTCATGGATGAGAACTTCATTATCAAGGTGCTGGCCAACGCTTTGTCTGATGTTTCAAATTGTTCATCAATAGCTTTTAACAAAGCGCGCACATTGTTATACTGTTCCAATGATCCACGTATACCAGCCGAGATCTTGGTTTTTATGAACATTACGCAAAGATGATTAGATCACTCCCATTTATCATAAAGACCAATATCATCTGGCTGGTTGCATTAACCGCAAGTGGTTCATCCTTACGGATAGCATAATCAATGTCCATCCATCCTAAATGAAGGAGAATTCTCTCCTTCCACACCTTGTAATTATCACCCATCAATTCAGGAATGTCACATTTAAAGTCAGAGTAATTTACAGGTTGCATAGCTGCAAAACAAACATGCTTATGTCACTAAATTTGAGGCTATAAACTGGAGGACATGTGTACCAATGTAAACATGCAAAAATATGAATCACATGACATAAAATTGTCTGTGGGCTAAATTTTAATTCAAACAGACTCATATATCCTTATGATGAAGTTATTAACCTATATTCCTTTTCTTAATCCCTGTGGGCAAATTAAGAAAAATAATTCAATACTTCACCTTGATTAATCACTGTAAATATAATGGAAATTCATGTGGGACAGAATCAATCACATGACAGATGATTAATCACAACACTATATATGTGATGAAATACCTTAGGGCACAGTTACCAATGTAAAACATGCAAAATATGAATCAAATGACATAAAATTGCCTGTGGGCTAAATTTTAATTCAAACAGATCCTTATAACATTATGAGGAAACTATTGAATTATATGCCTTCATCCTGATTGACCACATTAAATATAATAGAAATTCCTGTGGGATAAAGTCTATTATATTACATGTGATTAATCACAATTACTTATGTGATCCAAAACTCTTAATTTATAATTTTGTATAATCAAAGATGCTGTGACCACTCTATGACTATTAAATGAGGCATACGATTACATTATGCATCAAAATCAATATTGACAAAATGCAATTAAATTCTAAGCAAGCATTATACATCTTTATGGTACGTGAGAATCAGAAATAGACCCGAAGCAACTTCTCATACTTTCAAACGGTTAAACACGGATATGAAGCTCAATCAACAGACAATCCGTGGTTAAACACGGATATGAAGCTCAATCAACAGACAATCCGTGGTGCAAAATAGTGAAACCAAAAGATAGATCGATCTTTCCATGCCTAGACCAAAAATTACAGAAACGGAGCATCAAGCCCCTTCACAATAACATTATTTGTACGAATTCAGCCGTACACGACCAAAGTCGGATACTCGGATCCATGGTGATCCAATGCGACAGGAAAGGAATCTACATACGAAATCAAATAGTTCGCATTCCACATAATTTTAAACGTTTAATAATCAATATCGGAGTTCGATCCAAAATCCACGAGCACAAGAGATAATCGCTAGGACAGGATTCAAAATGATCCAGAACACATCAAATTCAGTCAACAAAACTGGAATAATATGAAATATGTCTTCTCTAAGTTCAACCTCGAACTAAAAGAAACGAACCCGCGATCCTTAAAAAAAAACGAATCCGCGATCCTTACTTTGCAAGAAGGAACAATACGATAAATGGATTTCGCAAACGATGAAAGGAATTCTAAGAAAAGAAAAAAAAACCCTGCACAGTTTTTAACAGGTACATGTACCGAAACATGTGTTAAAAGCCGCATGTTTCTGCAAAGAAGCGAAACAAATGAGATCCTATTCCATATCAAACGCTGCTCACATATGTGAGAATGGAGAAAGAACTTTCCTAAAATCAACAGAACCCTCCTTGAAACAGAAACTGCAATACCCAAAGAAACCATAGAAACAGATGAAGCACCTCAAACCCACACACGTCATTTTTCTTCCGCAGAAGACATCATCGTCATCTTCATTGTCCAGAGATACAGCGAGGCAGAGAAACCAAACAAAAACAAGAAACCCCTCACCAGAGCCACGCTCGTTCGATACAAACACCCAAAAAAAATAAAACCAAAACTAAGCATCAAGGCAGAGATCTAGAGCTCCGATACCAAATGTTAGAAATATTCTGTGCATCAAAAATCGGATTGCACAAGCAGAAGCATGTAAAAAATAGATCTCTTAATCTACAAATGTGCATGAAACAAAAATGCAAAAATCAATTTGAAAAACAGATCGAACTGACCTCTAGCCATTGATGTCATTGATGAATGTTCTGGATCTTCTTTCACACTGGCGCCCTGCGGTGATGGTGTATGCAGACTGTAAACGACTGTGCAATTGATTCCTGGTGCCATGTTCTCCCATCAAGAAACCGTAAAGCACTAGAACCAGTTTTTAGAAAAATATGAGACCATTACGGATAACAATGAATAGAAATTTCCAAAGCTATCACATTGTTACATTAGAAAGTTGAATCGTTTATAGGACTTTCCATGTTTATGTAGGAGGCATGTTTCCGCAATTGTCACAATGTAGGAGGCATGTTTCCACAATTGTTACAAAAACCGCCTTTATTTACTAATTGGATCGCTCAAGATCCAATACCATTTACGAATTCAATACCAGCCTTTATTTACTAATTGGATCGCTCAAGATCCAATACCATTTACGAATTCAATACCATTTACGAGTTCAAACAACATAACTAGGCCATATAATGCGAAGCAACCCTGAGCATCAAACGTCCTCGAAGGCTAATTTAATGTGTCCTTTTGGCATATTAAATTTGGACAAGGATGAATCCCAACTTTCTCCATCGTATCCAGATGGCTGCCCAGCTTTCCGTTGATCACTGACTGCGATCAATATGCCGCTCTCTCCCACAACGAAAGATTCGTACACGATCAGCTGTGTTATGGCACCAATACTAATACCCTGCAGCTTATGACCTCGCCTTTTTAAATCCGCCAATAGCTTCGGTGACACCTTAAATTCATCTCCAAGAACACTCGTCCAGTTGTCGTAGTCAACGACGTTTGGTATCCACTGCAATCATTCAGTGAACCCANCTCTGACAGATAGATAAGGGATCATATTCTTCCACAGGACGTTAAGAAATACTTCAACTGTCGCAG
This sequence comes from Gnetum montanum, assembly GCA_015680685.1. Lineage (NCBI taxonomy): Eukaryota > Viridiplantae > Streptophyta > Gnetopsida > Gnetales > Gnetaceae > Gnetum > Gnetum montanum. The sequence goes on along the minus strand of MNCI01036184.1, from coordinate 48,016 downwards.
CAGGTATATTGCTTCCTCCACTTCCACCAAGAACAGCTTTTAATTGTCCATCCTGCCAGTACAAATACATTATCTTCAATAACTGTTGCGAACCTTGAATTCCAGTTTAACGTAGGCCAAGAATATTTTCATAATAATGGTAAACTCTAAAGCAAGCAACTCTCAATCATTCGATAACAGATCTTCTTCCGCAATATCTAGTTTGAAATAAGAAAGGCGTTGAAGGTGAGAATACGAATTGCCTTGAGAACAATTGTGGGAGTCATTGAAGACATGGGCCGTTTAAATGGTTGAATGAAATTTGCAGGAGCCGGGGGTGGAGTATCCTGAGAAGTTGTATTTGATGGAACAGAGAAATCATCCATTTCATTGTTGAGAATTATCCCTGTGCTGGGTGAAAGAAACTTGGATCCAAAATATGCGTTAACCGTAGTCGTCATAGATATAGCATTTCCATCCTTATCCACGATGCAGAAATGGGAAGTTCCCTGGTCCTTAACCTGATGCCACCTACATCAAAAATAAGAAAAGAGCAAGAAAATTTTCTGGCAAATTAAAATGTCCTGCTCTAACTTACTTAGTGTAGTTCTTGATACCATAATAGTCAGGGCCAAAAGTTTCGTTGTCAACTATTTTTTTCTTGAGCTCGGCAGCAATCACTGGAGAAAGCATTTTGGACAAAAGCTCTGTGTCATTCACGAAGTTTGGATCGCCCAGGCCTATCCTTGTTGCGTACATGTGTTTTAGTGCTTCGATTGTTCTATGTTTACCTACATTTCCCTTCACGGCTGAAGGCCTGTTATAGCTGGCTAGGATGTTCAGGACCTTGTGCAAATTAAAAAAATCACAAAGGGGGTGCACTCAGAGCAAGATCAAAAGCAAGCATCATAAAACCTATAAAATGCACTGGGAAGAATAACAATCAAAACTATACTTCAAGCAACGAAAGCAATTAACTTACAAGGATGAGACCAGCACCCCCTGAAGATGGAGGTGGCATACTCAGAATCTTGTACCCCATAATATCTGCTGAAAGAGGCTTCGTTACACTGACTTTATAATTTTGTAGATCACTCATTTTTATGATTCCTCCGGCCTTCTGAATATCAGAGACTAAGTTGGATCCAATAGAGCCATTGTAGAAAACTTTAGGCCCAGAATGAGCAATGGCTGTTAATGTTTTAGCCAGTTGCGGGTTTCTGCAAATATCCCCTTTTTTCAGAACCTTGCCATTGGAAGAATACACGCCACGAAGTCCTGGACCTGCAAAATATCAGTCCTGGAGGAGTTGATTTCGTACGCAAGGTAAGGTCCGACGTGGAAGCCCTTTGCCAAGCTAATTGCAGGTGTTACAAGGCTTTTCCATGGCAGTTTCCCGTATTTGAGCCAGGCACTGTACAGACCTGCAAGTTCTCCTGGAACAGCTATGGAAAGAGGACCCTTTGATTTTGCCTCATGATTACTGGCATACATGTCCTGCCCATACCATGTACACACCATAATTCAGAATGAAATCTAGCAGGAGGAAACAGAACCAAATCCAAATTTTCATGCTTCTGAAATGGCACAAGGACAAACAATGAATGGAATACATGACTGCTGGTAAAGATCAGATGAAGTTTTCAAATGGCAACGAAAATGTATCGTTCGGGCCTCTAATTTAGTGTACCAGCGCATAATCTAGAATTTATGTATCTATTTTGATCAGTTTCAAAATTAGATTTTTTTAAAAACTACAACTTAATGTTAACATCCAACATGAGATTTGGGTTTACTCAGCCAAGCTAACACCTCATTCTAACATGATATTATAGTTTAAAGAATTGATATGTAACCTTATCATGTGGAAGCATCTCTCATAGTTTAAAGAATTGATATGTAACCTTATCATGTGGAAGCATCTCTCAGCATAACTTAGTGCCCACTAGAATAGTGAGTTGCGTTCACTAAGCGAAGCTAACACATAATTGCAACATGATATTATATTTAAAGAATTGATATGCAAGTTTATCATGTGATTGAAGATGATATTATATTTAAAGAATTGATATGCAAGCTTATCATATGATTGAAGTATCAATGAAAGTGTTGCCCACTCAATCAAATATGTCATAAAGCTAATTTGTCATCAATTGTTAGAGAGAGAATAAATAGCATGGCTAGTTGAGATGTAGTAGGTAATAACAATTACAATAAAAGAAATTAGTTGTAAGAAAAAAAATAAGGAAAAAAAAAGGAAAGAAAAAAAATTTAAGAGATACAATGGCTAAATGAATAGAAAGGTAGGGAAAGGGGTTGTTAGTTTAGTGTACATACAAGGATAGAGCTTTTTAGGAAAAGTAAAATTACTATTAAAAATAAAAAATAACAT
>MNCI01036184.1:4876-16809 GCA_015680685.1 Gnetum montanum | reverse complement strand
ATTAAGAGTCCCTCTCGAATCAATGAAATTACCCTAGGACATCTTAATACTTGCCAATGTCCTCAATTTCCAATATTAATTTCAAGAAAAATCATTAAAAATTTGGTATTTCTTTGGTGTCTCACATCACTAGGGATGAGATATCACATACACAATATTGCGTCCCATGTGATATCGCATACGCGATGTCTCGTACGCGATATCGCATCCTATTTTCCTATAAATAGGTACCCCCTCCGCAACACTTAGCATCATTTTTTCATTCATGCTGGGAGAGCTGAAATTTTTCTTTGCGACTTGCGATTGCGTGACCCTTGCATTTTCACTCATATCTTGCTCACTGGTGCTCCGATTTTAATTCCATTTGAGCCTGTTTGAACATGAAGTGTTTAGTTTAGTCGTGGGGGAGAGACACTTACCAAAAAGTGCCAAACTTTTTTGAAATTTATCATTGCCCAAAGGACATCAATTAGGGTAATTAACTAACACTTAGAATAATTGTGCCTAAAAATCATTTAACCCTTAAGTATTCCTGGAGACTAAAATGGAAACCACCTAAGTCGCAAGACCCATTATTACAATTTTCAGACATGATCACACGTTATAACATAAGACCTTTAATTAAGGAAAGTAGTAAGGTATAACTTGACTTTAAAAACAACCTTACTAACGCTTGACACGTGTGATTGCAGATGGCCCTGAAACGTGCACAACAGGAGGGTCTTGTTCAAGGTGGAATGAAACGATCTCAGAGAGTTGGAAGACAAGGCCTTTCCGAACAACATATAGAACATGAGGTGCAATCATTTAGCATCCATCAAGAAAGACCTCCTACTGGATGGTCCGGGTAGGCAGAAGGAGGAGCTGCTGCTACGCCTGAATCAAGACAACAAATCATGTTGCCCCCGGAATGTGTTCAGCCTATCCATGAGAAGTCCACATTCGCTGTGGTGATTGTGGAGTTAAACTTTGAATCTTTTGTAGAGTTCACTCCTGAGGTTGTTAGGGATTACCTCAAAGGGTCTCCCTTATGGCATGTCCTCTTTGAAAGCAATGCCTGGTACTTAGGTGAAACGTACCAGTTCTAGCACAATAGGGAGCAAGGTACAACTGTAAATATTTGTGGTGTGACAATAGACTTCTCTATGTAGGCGATTTCAGAAGTGTTAAACCTTTCGAATACAGACCCCCATGTTGCTCAGTTATCTACGTATTCAGACCCTGATGTGCAAAAGGATTGGTTAGAGAAGACTTATGGAAGAGACAAAGAATTTGGTGAACTGACAATGGAAGAGAGAGTTTATTTCAAAATTGGAACCTATCACCTCTTCCCCACAAAATGCTTGAAAAGAATATCGATGTATGCGGCCAGAGGATGTGCAGTGTTGATGGAAAAGATTAATGCTAACCTTCCCCATCTATATTTGACAGAGATCCTGAGGCAGTTCGAAGAATAGAAGACAAGGAAGATGGCGTTGCCTTTCCCCTGTCTCATCAGAAAACTGTGCTAACAGGCTGGTATTTAGGGGTACACTAATGACGTCCTCCAAAAAGCCCAGAATGCTTCTTATGCTAAATTGCTAAAGGTGCCAGCTCCAAGAAAGAGCACTGGTGAAGAGTTGAGACCTGAAGAAGAAGAAGAACAAATGATTGAACCACCTGCAACTCAACTTGCAAGACCTAGCCAACCTCTAGCCACAAGTCCCAGCCAACAACAAGAAGCAGGGCCTAGCACAGGTCAAGATCAGTCGTTGTTGCTGCAAGGCTATAGACTGTCAATGAGCCATCTTAGGGCCATTGCTGAGACAGTTATTTGGGGAAGTCGTGATGACACAAATCTCTTCCACATCATCGATGATGCTGACCAGCCTACTATTTCATTAGATCACACAAGGGGTGAATTATCAATTCAAACAAGAGGAGGGGAAAGTAGATGATTGCAACAGATCTTAGGAAACATGGCATCTTTTCAAGTGTAGTTAGAGACTGGTGAAGGGCCACTGTGATGATCATGCAACACCAGAATGTCATGGGAGCTGCTGAAGTGGTTACTAACCACATCAAGGAATCCTTTAATGTACCTGTTGTGCCACCGGCAGATCTCTCAAGAGCACAGGATGCTAAAACTTTGGCTAGAACCTCGATGACTCCTGCGGAACATGAGGATGTGCTAGATAGATTTCTTCAAATAGGGCAAGTCATGACGTCCCTGTTTGACATCCCCCAAGATGTAACAAGAATTCAATCAGACCTCATTTCCACAAAGGGGAAGCTAGTCATATCCGAAGTAAGGGTCGAGCATGCTGAAGCTGAAGTGCAAAGACTACAAGAGCAGCTCATTGCCTTACAAGTAGCACAGTAGGATCCTTTGTAATTCGTTCCCGTAGACCAATTAGAAAATTTTAGAACTGAGCAATTAACAAAGCTAACCACAAAGAAAAAGAAGGTGGCGAAAGAAAAGGAGAAGGCTATTTGGGATGCCTCCGTAGTAGAAGCGCAAACCCATGTGCATCTTAAGGCACTCAAGGCCTTAGAAGAAGAGAATAAGAAGTTGGTTGCAGATAACCTTTGGTTGGCCGCTGTAGAGAAACAAAAGAATGTTCTCGATGAGCACTTTCATCAGCTATGAGAACAATTCATTTAGGTCAACCAAGATGTAAGCCATTTAGCCAAAGAGAATCGAACCCTCTCAATGGAGGAGGTACGTTCTATTCGCCAAAAGTCAGCAATTGAGATAAGCATGTGGCAGAATGAGGCTAAATGACATGAGAAACTAAAGGAGCACTTCCATGATCAAGTGGGGATGTATAAACAAATCCTGAAGAAGGAGATCCATATGGCCAAGGCTCAAATCAACACTATCAGTGCTCAACACACTGATTGGAGGGCCATATTAGACACTTACGCCTTCACCCATCAAGCGGAAGTTAAAAATCGAGACCTGCAGTTCCAAAACTTGACAGAATACATGGAGTTGGTAAACCTTAGATATGCCAACCTTGTGATGTTAATAGCAGGGCACCCGAGAACAGAGCTCAAACAATAGGTAGCTTCCAGCCATCTCAAATATGAGGTAGAATTTGCAAAACGCAAGAAGCTGGTTGAAAAATTGGATGTTGCAAATTGGGTGTTCATGGCATGGTATATCAAAGCCAACTAGATATTCACGTAACTACCCTATCCATGGGAGGTGCGAACTCCATCAAACATTGGAGCACTCGCATGGATGACACAAGACCCTCGAACCAAAGAGGAGACACTCCAGGCCATACTTCAACGTCATCAAGCTTCAAAGCCTAAAGCACAAGATAAAGGGAAAGTGCCCATGGAGGAGCCACCACCACCAGGAACTACATGAGTTCCACATTTTTGTAGTTGTATTTTTCTGTGTTGTGTCTTCCCACACTGCGGCATTATTTCACTTCTTCTTCCAATTAATAATCCCATACCTATCCACTTTGTAATCAATGGAGCTTGTTCTCTTTGTAACTTGAGCAAGAGTTTTTATTCAATCGTGGGGGTATGATGGGATGCGATATCGCATGGGCTGCGATATCGCTTACGCGATATTGCGTCCGTCACGATATCGCATCCCCCGCGATATCGCGTCTTCCCTACGATATTGCATACGTGATATCGTAGTCCATCGCAATGTCTTTAAATAAGATGCGGCTCTCCCTTGTTTGAGAATCCTAGTTTAGATTGTAGTGAAACTCTGGCAGTTTGATCCCTCCAGAGTTAGATTAATTTTCCGTGTCTGCCCACAGTGTGGTGAATGTAATTGTACGACATTCTTTATTCGAGTGTGACGTACTTGGACGCGCACATGACCAGCAATAAAGATCGAGATTACTTCATCATTGCAGCATTCACCTTGTTATTTATTTATTTATTTAATTATTATTTACTGCTTTCTCTCTCACCCTTATCTCCTAGAACACGGAATGAGTACGACTTCATTCTTTTTTAACAATTCGCATACTTCAAACGTTCTTTTTCCAAGTTTTTCTTTAATAAAGCCAACTAGTTTCAAAGTTCAATGTCATTATTAATTTTGAAGACTATCTATCATTTTTTCTTCAAGATAGGCTCAAATGTTCTTGTTCCAAGATAAAGAGCTTCTTAAGGTAATTTCATTAATAAAAAGTTCATTAAATTCAATTTCATAAATATCAAGATATCGATGAAATTCATTTTCACCATAACTCATGGTCTAGTCATGGTATTGTAGGTTTCAAACTACAAGCTCACCATGACTTGTGATATCATAAACATATCTTTAGCTCAAATCATGACTTTTGGTTCACTCATATTAGAACACCATGACTTCTGGTCATCTTGTGATTGTACAAAAGGATCAATTATGACTCATGGTAACTTCATGATTTATATTTTAGAAAAGGAAAATTTTCCATGACTTGTTGTTCACTTATGACTGACAACTACAACTTGTTATTAACTCGTGGTTGCCTACCACAAATTTTGGTCAACTTATGCTATCCAATATTTTAAACTTCTTATCATTGCTTTTCACCACAACTCGTGGTCAACTCATGACATCCAGTATTTTAAAATTCTTACTATTGCTCACCATCACAACTCATGCAATGGTCATCAAATCAAAAAATTTAATTACCTCTATTTTCATCATCATCATGACTTGTGCTATAATACCATGATTCATGGTCAAGTCATGGTTGATTTTTGATCATGAAAAATTTATAATTTTACAAATCCAAGACCAAATTTTAATTATCCATCATCATGACATATTATCCCACTCATTTCTACAAAAAGCTTCCATCAAATTTGGTTGGTACAATGGACCTTCCTCTAACTCCATGTCTAGCTATTCAAATATCTCTTCANTCAATTAGGATGACATTCATGGCCCACTTTGATTCAAATGAGAATAGATACTATTTCCCTTCATGGACACTATTTTAAGGATGTATTAAGACCACATTTTGTATGCCCGTTGAGTGATTCACTTACGTATTGGGATCCTACTTGAAAAGGATCCTACCATAGTGTGGATGTACTTGTTGGCATATCTTTATAGGATTCACTTAAATATTGAAATGCAGAATGCATCTTCTTCCTCCAATGTCATCGAATTTTCTCTTGCATGTTGCACTATGTCCTCTTCAAAGAGATCCTTCAACTACTAATGTTGTGTTGCAATACTTCCAATAACCACTTCTGCAAATAACCATTTCAGGGTATTTGCAATTCTTGATATGCTAATCTTAAAGCCTTGTTAGGTCACCTTTTAGCTTCCTTTCCCTTCTGATCTATGCTCCTCTAGGTTTTCCTTATCTTTATGGGTTTTGCATGACCTCCTACCATCAAACCCCTTTCCATAACATCCTCAAATGGACCTAAGTGCCAAATCTTTCCACATTCTAACCTCTCAAAGTTGTAAATTCATTACCTTCACTCAAAGACACATCCATCTTCTTTATTTCTTATCATGCATTATGTACTTGGCTCATGAATATTAATTATGTACTATTGAACATATTTTTATGGCTCAATATTTATAATTATGCATTAATTTAAGATTCATATGTTATATTATCCATTTTCAGTTAATGTAGCCTTCAATTTGCTAGTTTATATATAATAGGATTATTTAATATTTCTTTTATCTTCATTTGTGAACATCTTTCTTTCCCTTGATCATTATATCATCATAATTTTCTATTCACTTGCTAATCATTGCATCAGATTGTTTGATTTTCAATTTCTCTTTCCATGACCTTTCATTCATTAAGGGTTCTATATAAAACATAATTCTTTCTAACCTAACACTAAGAAAGAGGATGTTACAATTGCCTTCCAAGTCTCTTCTTCTTATTTTTTCATCCTAATATAGAAGAAAAATAAATTTTGGATATTAAGGATCTAGATGTTGATAAATAATCTTAACTAGATAGGGCATCACTTCTATTACTTTGAAATTTATCATTCCTCCTTGTAAAGTTACCAACATGTAGGGAATTAACTCTACAAGAAAAAGACATCTTTAAATTAGTGTATGTGACTTAATAAAAGGATAACATTTTTTTAAAAAAAATATAAGTCATTAAGTTTCTAACAATGATCATTAATGATTTAAACTAATCTAAGCCACTAGTATTAGTCCTTGATAATGGTGCCAATGATGAGTGATGAGTATCCTCTACACCAAATAATAAAAATCACATGTGTTCATGCATAACTTGATTGTAATCTATGGATTAGATTAGCAAAGCTTCCAAGTCATTAAGTGTGATCATAGGTTGTTTTCTCAATTATAGTTGTGTTAGCCTTAATTTGTATGGTAATTATAATTAATGCATATGATCATTGATATTGTAAGGTCATGATTAAAATAATATTAAGTATAGGCATTTACTAATTAATCTAATGGACAAGAAAGTAAAGGCTAATCTATCCTAAAGTGATGAGTATTTGGGCCAACTTGCTATACATATCCTAAACACATACATTCACTCTTAGGATTACCAAATGTAATTTATGAGTGGTGAGTACTCCCTACACCCAACCATATAAATCACAAGCATTCAAGTGAAATCAAGTCATATTCTGTGGATGGAACTAGTGTGGTATCTAGATTGTTAAGCATTGATTGCAGGTCACTATCTTCTCACTTGGACTAGTGGTAGCTTTATCATGTATGGTTTGGTCCAAAGTAAGGCATATGATTAATGATGTTGTTATGACCTTAAACTAGCTAAATAATAATATGGAAATTAAGTATTTAATCTAATTAATAATTAAAGTAAATCCTAAACTATCCTAAGGATGATGAGTGTTCATTCCTAGCTTGCCATACACGTCCCGAACTCACGTACCCACTCCTAGGATTATCGAGTGTTATGCTACTAGGCAAACCAAGCAATAACACTACTAGGATTACCAAGTGAATACGCATTTATGCTTAAAACTGGTGACATTCATTCCACTGATTTCTTAACATGCATTAAAATGTAAATACTAACTAAGTACATCAAAAGTAAATTACATTAAAAGTAAATCTATTCTAAGTCAAAGTGCTACAATGAATATGAATCAATCTCAATCTTATTATTGTTCATGAAATGTGTTCAGGTATAATGCCACTCGAATAATATGTCATAAAATTGAATCAAATCCACATTATGGGCACTCACTGACTATTTGCTAAGATTACAAGAGAAAACTACAAAAGTCTAGTTAAACTACTAACCAAGGAATTCCAAATACGCAACATGTGCTCACATATTTATAGGCAGATATAGGCATTGTGTTGATGAGGAAGCATTAATGCATTTGGCTATGTCGATAGGGATGCATCGACAATGATGAGTCAATGCACTAAGTTATAGTAGATGCAATATAGCATATATGATGTAGCAACCAACAAAGTTGCACCGATAGGGATGCTACAATGGAGACGCGATGTAGCATCTGTGATATCTCAACCAACTAATACACTTGATAAAATGATGTTTTATCATGTTCCAACAACTTAGCTACCTAACATATTAGGTCTCATCATACCCCCATAACTAACTAAAAACTTGTTCTTAAGTTATATATAAATGGAGAAAGTTTCATTATAAAAACTATGGGGTGATAAAGACTAGATTGGCTACCATTACAGAACTGGAGTGTCACATCATACAAATTTATTTGAGTAGATGCATTAGAAAGTGATAAAAGACTAGAAAAACATGAAAGTTTACAAAATTGTAGAGGTCTTCAAAAATCCACTAAAGATGAATCTTCTTTTTGTCACTAGAGGTGGCAAATTTTCCAACCTTGATTGTTATGTTGATGCTTCTCTTTTATGTAGAACATTTTTGAAGGATGGAATGAAATTTCTCCTCATTGTCCCATGGGTCTAGCAAACATGTGACACTTGAGCTTTAATCCTTAGTTGTGCTACTATTTGTTTATGGGCATATCCTCCTCTATCATTCTCTTAGCCTCTTTTCCTTACCTTGGAAAAGACTTTCAACCTTAGGTATTTCTTTTAGCATCAACTACAATCACCAAAGGATAAACATTAGTTTTGGTGATTTTTCCTTAATAATTAATCCTTTTTGGATCCTTTGTTAGCTCAAAATTCAAAAAAATTTAGCATTTTGGCTCAAGGTGATTACGAAATAATGTTCTCAAGAATATGAGATAACTAAAATCATCAAGTTGTTTAAGTAATTTTGATTATTTTTACCNATTTATTAGTTACCCTAATGTTTGAAAATGGGGTGTTAGAAAAAATTTCAAAAATTACATCCTTAGCCCCCACAATAAATGAGCTTTAACTCTGAAAGCACACAAGTTTTCGAACCTCTAAAACTAAAGGTCTATTTCACAAGATGACCAAGAAATATTGAATTTGAAGATATTTTAATCTAAAAGTAATAAAAATTAATTGAAATTGATGACATGTAGTCCAAAAATCATGCATAAAGTTTGAGAAGTTTTCCATAATGTCCTTAAAGATGTGATGTTTTAGTTCAAGGGCATGATCAACAAAAGTCATGTGAGTGGATCATTTCCAAAGCAAGCTCCTGCCATAATTCCCTTACATAACCACTTCTATAGATGTTAGTGAGCACCTTATAAGTTAAACATAGATCATGCCTTTGTTCCAAACAACACACAACTACCTTGGTTAGGATCCTACACTATAAAAAACCATTAAGCTCATAATTGCATCCAGCACTAAGGTGAATAATGGGATGAGAAGGGATTGTAGAAATTGGGGCATGAGGTACCTAACCATGTCCACAATAGGTTCTTGTGTCAACTATGATTAAGATAGCCATCATACCTATCCTTTCAGGTTTTAGACTAAGTCCATACCATTAACAGTGGTATCGCATTAATGTGCCCCTCCTTGCCTACCATCATGAGTCCACAACAACCTTAGAGAATGAACATCACTCCAAAAAGAGAAGAAGAAAGGAAGAAAGAGCCTTAGTTAGAGGAGTGCCTTCAAGAACAAGTAACATATCTTTCTAGCTTCATAAACAATTCTTGTAGCCCATTATTATGTCTAAGGGATGTGTTTTGAATTTCGATTATTTTTTTTCTTTTTCTTTTTCTTTTTATTTTTCTTCTTCTTCTTCTTTCTTCTCTTCTTCTTTTTCCATGGAAACCACAGCATGCAAAGATATGCTTCCTATTTATTGGTTGAAAATAGAAGTGATGATATGTTCCATGAGAGTCATAAATCATAAGAAGAAATTCAAAAAGAGAATCCAACAAATATCCTTGAGGTCACATCCATTTCCATTCCCACTTGGTCTTTCCCCCTTTCCCACTTCTACTACTCCCATTGCATCTTGGTGCTGCATGACCACTATAATAGCTCCTTCACTAGTTTCTAGTTGCACTTGAAAAGATGTAGCATTTCCAGAGATCTGTTATGACCAGTTTGATTCCCCTCCTCCTATTTGGATGGACACCTCACCTTGTGCATGATCAATTTAGATTGTGGGTCATACAACATCATCAATGACCCTAAAGAGATTGGCTTCACCATGGCTTCCCCAATTGACCGATTCAACGATGGCCTTGCGATGGCTCATAGATGGTCGACAGTCTTGCGGCGGTGATGGCAGTTGGTCTTGCTAGCCTGTAGGTTGTGTGCTAGGCCTTGCTTCCTTTTTTTGACTGGGCCTTATGTCTAGAAGTTTGCTAGGCCCTGTAGTTTGAGGTGCAGTGGACCCTACCATCTATTCTTGCTCAAGCTCTAGCGTCTCACCAGCACTTTTCCTTGGGATTGGTGGCTTTAGTAATTCAGAAAATGAGGCATTTTGAGCCTTTCTAGGGATTTCATTCATGTATCCTAGAATTCCAGCATGTCGGCACAGCTTCTTGATTAGGCAGGGAAAAGGTAATGTGGACTTCCCTGTCTTACGTTCTTCAAATCACCTTAAAATTTTTGTGAGATATAGATGGGGTAGGTTAGCATCAACCTTGCCCATCAATATGGCACTTCCTCTAGCCACATAAGTGAAAATTCTGTTCAATCCTTTTGTTGGGAAAATGTGATATATGCCAATTTTGAAGTAGATCCTCTCTTCAAGTGTGAGCTCTCCATATGCTTTATCCTCCTTGTCATACATCCTCTTTAACCATATCTTGCGTGCATCCGCATCAGAGTGAGTGGACAGGTGAGCAACCTCAGGCCCTGTATTTGGAAGATTTAACACTTTTGAAATGGCCTTGGTAGAGAAATCAATAGAAATCCCACCAATATCAATGGTGGTGCCTTCTTCCTTGTTATGCTAAAATTGGTACATCTCCCCCAAGTACCAATCACCACTCTCAGAGAGAACATGCCACAATGGAGACCTTTTAAGTTGGTCTCTGACTACCTCAAGGGAAAATTCAGTGAAATGTCCAAAATTGAGTTCCACAATCACAGCTGCTGATGTGGACCTTTCACGAATTACCTTAACACATTTTGGAGACAACGTGAGATGTTGTCCCTGTTCAGGTGCCCTACTATCTCCACCTTCAGCATGCCCTGATTGTGTAGTGTTAGGAGGTTCTTGATGAATGTTGAATGATTATGCCTCCTGCTCTGCATGTTTTTTAAGAGGTGCTTGACCTCTACCTCTCCTTGGTCATTTGAATGCACCCTAAGAGGGTCCTCCTTGTTGTCCTTTTTTAGGGGCCATTTGCAATCACATGGGACCGATTATCAATAAGGTTATTTACACAATTAGATTAATACCTTACTCCTTACCCTTAATAAATTCATTTCTTGCTTAGTGTGATTCAGAGTTAGAGATTTCATGAAAATTCCCCTTAAAGTTTGATATTGGGATCAATTTTAATTAGGTGACTCCAAAAAATAATTTTCATGGTCTGGGTGAAGAAATAAAATTAATTTGGCAAACATTTTTAGTATTTTTAAGGTCACTTACCATTTGATAACATCCTTCGGGCAAAAATGAATTTCAAAAAAACTATGTGTGACTTGAAGTGTACCCTTCCCCTACAACTAAGTTAAACACTCTGGGTTTAAGCAAGTTCAATTGGAACGAGAATCAAAGCGTTAATGAGCAAGTTATTGATGTTTGAATGATAGGTGCGCAAGCTAGAAAATTCATGGAAGAAAAATTTAACTCCCCTCATAGAAACAATGAAAAATGAAGTTGATATGCACAAGGGATCCATATATATATAGTTTCTATAGATGTGATATCGCATAATCGCTAGTGCAAACCCGATATCGCGTCAGATCTGATATCGGGTACCTGATATCATGTCCCTTTGAAAATAGGGTACTTGGCACAATTTCTGATTTTTCTAATTTCCAAAGTTAAAAATGAAGGATTTAAGGTTAATTTAAAAGATCTAAGGTAACAATGAAGAGACCTAAAGGCACCAAAAGTGTAATGAACTGGAATTTTACAATGAAGTTCGTGAATGGGGTAAGGAAAAAGGACATGTAGTGGTGCATAAGAACATTTGAATTAAAGTGATGATAAAGGAAAAGATAATTGTAGCAATGCAATACTTGGAGGGTATAAGATGATGTGGTGATGTGCAGAGAATGCAAATTACAAAAGGTATGCAAGTGGGTCCTCCCCAAAGCAGGTTCCTACCTATCATGCCCTTACATAACCACACCTAAAAATATCTGTAGGTACTAAAAGGGTTAAATGCAATCTGCACTAGTGCAACAAAACACACACATGTATATACCACCATGATGAGGTATGAATTCTATGTTACACAAGAAACAAGTCAAAAATACATAAATAGTGAGATGAAACGAATCGTAGAAGGGATTGTAGAGATCGGGACATCAGGTAACTGAACCTAGGCACAATGAATCCCAAGTGTAGGATATAATTAATTTGTCATTAGCCCGTTGCTCCAAGATCAAGACCAAGTCCATGCCTTTGATCAGTGACATC